>CM074279.1:33567909-33780409 GCA_037194245.1 Opsariichthys bidens
TACTTTAGTCTGTGATGCTGTCAGCTTTGTCTGTAAAGTTTGTGACCAGGTCTTATCAAATATTTAAACACCTGTCTAATTTTAAAATGTTCATAAGCGCAAGAAACTACGTTGAATGTGTTCTGTGTGCGTTCAGTAACTCAAATCTTCTCTTTTCCAGACATCAAGACCTTTATTGTTACGAAAAGCCATGTATAAGGACACTGACATCCAACTGAGAGGTATCCGATATGGATATTTTGACGCTTAGTGAACTACTCATTAATTTGTCATGATTGTTAAACAGGGTTGGGGAGTAACGAAATACAAGTAACTTAGTGACGTATTTAAAATACTAAATGTGAGTGACTGTGTTTGATTTGAAATGGGTGGTAATCAGATTACAGTTCCATCTGAAAAGTGTTTTAGATTACCAAAGTGATTACTTTGAATGTAAACTATGACAGGCAATAAATGTAAATGGAAATAATAATCTGAAAAAGCATCTAAAGCTACATTTCTGCTCATAAGCGTCATACCCCTTGCAGAATATGCAGCATTTTAATCATTTTAACAAAACGAGAGAGATCATGAAAATTATATTTTTATTTATTGCTCTGAATTGCTCCATTCAAAAGTTTGCATATCCGTGAATCTCAACTGACATGTCATTACCTGCACGATCCACGGCTGATTTCATGTTTTGCGACACAGTGAAAAAGGTCAAAAATAAAGTAATAAAATAACAGATCATTGTGAATTTTTATCTCACAATTCTGACTTTTTTATATATAAAATCACAATCGCAAGTTATAACGTTTTTTCAGTATTGCTTTAGAAAAACTTGAAATTGCGAGTTCATATCTCACAATTCTGGCATTTTTCTCACAATCCAGACTTTTTTTTATGGAAAATTGCGAGTTTATATCTCATTTCTGTCTTTTCTCACAAGTCTGAGTTGTTGTTTTTTTTTTTTCTCAAAATTGAGTTTATTTCTCAGAAATCAGAGTTCTTTCAATTCTGACATTTTGTCTCAAAATTGACTCACAATTGCAACTTTATATCACGGAATTCTGAGGAAAAAAAGTCACAATTGTGAGATAAAACCTTTTTTGTGTTTGTTTCACACTTATTAGTGTTCCAAAGTATTCTAAAGTATTTAGATGAAGTGACTAAACTTGAGTAATGTAACGAAATACGTTACAAATGACTTTTTAAAGCATGTATTTTGTAATCTGTAGTGAAATACATTTTAAAATGTTGTTAACGGCGTGAGGTCTTTATTCTCCCTGCAGTGACGTCGTTCGGTTGCCCGGAGGAAGTGACGTTCACCATCCAGTGGTTTTTGAAGCATTACCCGTGTCACAATGAGTACAACAATATTGAAGTGAGTGGCGCCCGCGAGTCGTCGCAGCGGCCGCGCGCGCGTGACGTTCTTTCTCATGTGTTTGGTTTGCCCGCTCAGGAAATGTACGAGAAGACGCCGCTGAGTCGAGGTAAGAGCATGGACCCGAACCCTCTCGGCCCCGGAGAGTATATTCAGCACAGATACAGGGAGCTGTCCTGCCGCAGCGACATGCACATCTTCCCCATGTTCAATGTACGTTTGCAGCACTCTTTCTACATGCTTCCGTTTTCGTGAACTTTTAGTGCTTTTGTTAATTGTTTTTTACGGTGACACATTTCATTTGACTCGCATGCGTAGTTTTGAGCAATCTCTGTCATGCTTTCGTGGCTGTAGCTCGCATGCGTTCCTGGTCCGTTGACGCAGTTTTACTTTGAGTTCCTTGCGAATCGACGCCGCAGTGCTCGGCTGCCGCCTTGTGGATGAAGTAATTACTGCAAAGAAATGAAATGTGCAGGTGCAGGTACACACGGTTACGAAAATTTGGCAGTGTGCGTACGCTTCTGGTGACGAAATTCACGTCACGCGAACTATAGTCAGCTATACTTTGGAACATTTTTAATATCTAACATTAATAAATGCTGTAAAAATATATTGCTAATTGTTTGTTAATGTTAGTTAATGCATGAACTAATGATGATGCATAAGCCATTGGAAACGGTTATCTTTTTATCAGTTTTAATAATTTTAGTACTTCAGCTAACATTGATTTTATTTCAGAAAGTTAAAGGAAGGAAATATTTCTCATTTATATTTATTTCTGATTTTTATTTATATATATATATATATATATATATATATATATATATATATGGTATTTACTTTTATTTTTAAGGTATATATATATATATATGGTATTTACTTTTATTGTATTTTTAAGGTATATGTGTATATATATATATGGTATTTACTTTTATTTTTAAGGTGTATATATATATATGGTATTTACTTTTATTTTTAAGGTATATATATATATATGGTATTTACTTTTATTGTATTTTTAAGGTATATGTGTATATATATATATGGTATTTACTTTTATTTTTAAGGTATATATATATATATATATATGGTATTTACTTTTATTTTTAAGGTATATATATATATATATGGTATTTACTTTTATTGTATTTTTAAGGTATATGTGTATATATATATATGGTATTTACTTTTATTTTTAAGGTGTATATATATATATGGTATTTACTTTTATTGTATTTTTAAGGTATATGTGTATATATATATGGTATTTACTTTTATTTTTAAGGTGTATATATATATATGGTATTTACTTTTATTGTATTTTTAAGGTATATGTGTATATATATATATGGTATTTACTTTTATTTTTAAGGTATATATATATGGTATTTACTTTTATTGTATTTTTAAAGTATATATATATATATATATATATATGGTATTTACTTTTATTGTATTTTTAAGGTATATGTGTATATATATATATATATGGTATTTACTTTTATTGTATTTTTAAGGTATATATATATATATATATATATATATATATGGTATTTACTTTTATTTTTAAGGTATATATATATGGTATTTACTTTTATTGTATTTTTAAAGTATATATATATATATACATATATATATATATATATGGTATTTACTTTTATTGTATTTTTAAGGTATATGTGTATATATATATATATATGGTATTTACTTTTATTGTATTTTTAAGGTATATATATATATATATATATATATATATGGTATTTACTTTTATTTTTAAGGTATATATATATGGTATTTACTTTTATTGTATTTTTAAAGTATATATATATATATATATATATATATATATATGGTATTTACTTTTATTTTTAAGGTATATATATATATATATGGTATTTACTTTTATTTTTAAGGTATATATATATGGTATTTACTTTTATTGTATTTTTAAAGTATATATATATATATATATATATATATATATATATGGTATTTACTTTTATTGTATTTTTAAGGTATATGTGTATATATATATATATGGTATTTACTTTTATTGTATTTTTAAGGTATATATATATATATATATATATATATATATATGGTATTTACTTTTATTTTTAAGGTATATATATATGGTATTTACTTTTATTGTATTTTTAAAGTATATATATATATATGGTATTTACTTGTATTGTATTTTTAAGGTATATATATATACACCTTAAAAATAAAATAAAAGTAAATGCCATATATATACCTATATATATATATATATATATAAGTATTTATTTTTGCATTGACTATTTTCATGACAAACATTTTATAAGCACATCAAATCTCATTCTTACATTCTCAATGTTCGGAGGACAATCAGCTGACTTTAATCTTGTATCTCTTTATTGCATATTAGGACATTAAATGTCACTTGCTTTTTTTTAACGTTGTCTATTACATGTTTAATTGCAGAAATCAAAAGCAGAGCCAAAAACTGTGAAACCGGCTGCAGTGGAAGGAGAGTTACAGGTAGTTGATGTTTACATTTGACCTGCTTCAAAAACTTGATGATTGTTCTCCAAACATCTAATAAATATGTATATATATATATATATATATATAATATATATATACATTTATTTATTTATTTTTTTTTAATGTAAGGGCGGCAGTTTTACAAGTTCTCCGGTTGCTGAGGCTGAAGCAAAGGTGAGTCATTCTAGGACACAATATATATGGAGTATTTGGTAACAGTAAAAGAGTGATGATTTGTTACATAATGGCACATCCTTTCTTTGCTGGAAGGAAAATGTGATTGCTACGACCTGGAGGGACGGGCCGTACCTGCTGGTGGTGTCGATCCATACGAGCAAACAAGACGTCAACTGGAATTTAACCTGTAGGCCTGATTTCCTCATCTGCTCTCATCATGGAGCGGTTTAAAAGGTGTTTCTGTGATTTTACCTCATTGCTTCTTGTCTAAATTGTGTGTTTCAGTCAGTGTTATGATGAAGGGAACGCACGGCTTCCTCTCTGTCACCGAATGGCCTCTCATGATCGTAAGTAGTTTATTTGTCATTTGTTTGTTGATGCTAGATGATCACTGTTATAATACAGTATAGAAATATGCAGTATTATAATAAAATATACTCTAGTCCAAAAGTTGGGGGTCGATAAGATATTTTAGATATTTAAAAAAAAAAAAAAATCTCACCAAGGCTGAATTTATTAAGCAGTACAGTAAAATATTGTGAAAATATTATTGTTATTTAAAATACCTGTTTTCTGTGCAAATATATTTTACTTTAATTTTATATTTGATATATCAAGTATATTTTTGAAATGTAATTTTTTTCCAGCGATCAAAGCTGACTTTTTTTTAAAATAAAGGTTAAATAAAATAAATATAAATGTATCATTATTATCAGTGTTGAAAACAGCATCATATTTTTATGGAAACCACAATCTTTTTTTTTTTTTTTTTTTTTAAATCCTTTTTTTTTTTCAGTTTAATGCATCCTGGCTAAATAAATTTAAAACTAATAAATAAAAATAAATTTAAATCTAAAATTAATTTCTTAAAAAAAATTACTGACCCCAAACGTTTGTAATTTGTTATCAAAAGTCAATAAAACCCTAGAAATCCCTATTAAACTTGTCCGACCTAATTGTGCTGCGAATATGAGTGACATCTTAAATCTTGCATCTGGTTGAGGAGAGATGTGCTTTTACTCTTCTAAGTGAACATTTTTAATCTTGCGGATGATAAAATCTTAATCGTAAAGTGGACCTATTCACAAGATATAACATAAGATCGTCAGAATGTGTGTGAAGTTTCAGCTCGAAATCCCCCACAGATCATTTATTATCGCTTGTCATATAATTCGGGTGTGAGCAAAAACACGCCGTTTTTGTGCGTGTGTCCCTTTAAATGCAAATGAGCTGCTGCTCCAGAAGAGGGCGGAGCTTCAACAGCTCAACAACAACAAAGCTGGAGAATCTCACGCAGACAAAATGAGGAAAGTGTTCAAACGGATGCAGAGAGAGTGTTCTCGGGGGCGGGGTTTATGTAAATTTTAGGCTTTGTGATGTCACCAACCCAGGAAGAAGCTCTTTCTTGTTGTTGTCGTCGTTAAAAAGCGATTTCTGCCACCTCTTTGCATTGAACTTTGTAACTCCACAGATGTTGTTTCTGCTCAAACAGCAACATCACACACTAACTTAAGTAAAAAAAGTGAAATCACAATCAAGAACCGCTTTAAACCAATGAGGAGTAACACACTTCTCTGTCTCTTTTCTTCAGTTCTACATGGTGATGTGTATGGTGTACATTTTGTACGCTCTGCTCTGGTTCGTCTGGTCGTCCTGCTACTGGAAAGACCTGCTGAGGATCCAGTTCTGGATTGCAGGAGTCATATTTTTGGGCATGATCGAGAAGGCCGTCTTCTGTGCTGAATATCAGAACACGAACAACGTGGGATCCGCATGTTAGTCAGAATTCACTCTTAATTTCTCCGTTTCATAACTTCTCTTACTTTAAGTTACACGTAAAACGGTACGTCACCGTGCGAGATGAAGTGAGATCTTTTTTTATTTTTATTCCATGTACACTACTACCACTCAAAGGTTTGAGGTTGGGGATTTTATTTAATGTTGTTAAAAATAGTCTCCTCCGATCAAAAATACAGTGAAAAATTGTGAAATATTTTTACAGTATAAAACGGCTGTTTTCTATGTGTATACGCAGTAAAATGTAATTTATTCCAGTGAATTCGCAGCATCATTACTCCAGTGTCACATGATCCTTCAGAAATCATTCTGGAACATTTCTGATTATTATCAGTGTTGAAAACACTTTCATATTTTTGTAGAAACCGGATTCTTTGATCAATAGGAGGTTCAAAAGAACAACATTTAATTGAAATAGAAATCTTTTGTAACATTGTAAACATCTCACTGTCACTTTTGATCAATTTAATGCATCCTTGCTGAATAAAAGCATTAATTTCTTAAAAAAAACAGAAGTGTATGAAGTCAGTTCTCAGGTTCAAACGGACGTTCTTTTGCCTTCATTTCCAACACTAGATTAATTCTGTTATCAGTTAAAATTGAACAAATCTCACTGTGTGTTTTGATTGAAAAGCGATCTTTCTTTAAAATAAATGACACCAGGATTGATTTTTTTTTACTAAAAAACAAACTTCAAATACACCCATAGGATTCTCTGTTTAATAGTTCATAGTTGAATCTCGTTATAGTTAGTTACTGATTATATATATTTATGTATGTGTGTGTGTGTGTGTGTGTGTGTGTGTGTGGTTACAGTTATCGATCTCGTAATAGTTTAAACTCTTCTCTCCAGCTCAGGGTCTGCTGATCTTCGCCGAGCTCATCTCTGCGCTGAAGAGGACTCTGGCCCGTTTGCTCGTCATCATCGTCAGTCTGGGCTACGGCATTGTCAAGTGAGTGACGGAAGCATTGATTGACAGCTGTCAGGATGATGAACTGGTCTTAGACCGCGTGAGATGATGATGTTTTTGTGTCCTCAGGCCGCGTTTAGGCACCGTCATGCACCGAGTGGTGGGTCTGGGCGTGCTTTACTTCGCCTTCGCTGCGATTGAGGGCGTTCTGAGGATCACTGGGGTAAAGCTTGAGCTTTTTAAACATTTCCAATAACAATCAGTGAGACGTCGTTGGGGCTTTAGAGTTGTTTTTGTTGTGAATAATGAATGTTGATCTGTAAGGGTCGAGATAACGGACCAGCCCTCATCACTTACGTTATACTTGCTGTGTTCGATTCTTCCGCCATCTGGTTCATATCCTTCCGATGGGCTTATCAAATCTTCATTTGATAACAGGGTGACGCTTTACAGTAAGGTGACAGTTCACTCAAAAATGAAATGGATACCATGATTTACTGACCGCCAAGTCATCCTTGGTGTTTATGACTTTCTTCTTTCAACACAATCGGAGATATATTCAAAAATCTCTTCTGAACTTTATAATGGGAGTGAATGGGGCATGAGATTTTGAAGCCCAAAAAAGTGCATCCATCCATCATAAATATAATCCACACGACTCCAGAGGGTTAATAAAGGATTTCTGAAGACAAGTGATGAGGTTTTTTAAGAATAATATCCTTTATTAACCCTCTGGAGTCATATGGATTATATTTATGATGGATGGATGCGCTTTTTCGGGCTTCAAAATCTCGTCCCCCATTATAAAGCCTGGAAGAGTCAGGATATTTTTAAATATATCTCAGATTGTGTTCGTCTGAAAGAAGATGAATGAACCTAAGATGACTTGAGGGTGAGGAAATCATATAATAATTTAAATTTTTCGGTGACATTATTTCTCTACATTCGTTAACATGAAGCAACGATGCAAAAAAAAAAAAAAAATACAAAAAGTTGTATTTGGTTTTGCACCGTGATCTAACATGAACCACGAAAAATTATATTACATTATAATACAATTATATACAATTATATTACTGTATATATATATATATATATATATAACTATATATATATATATATATATTGTACTGACTAACGTTAACAAAGATGAATAAATGCTTTAAAAATATATTATTCTATACCTTATTGTGAAGTGCCGCAGATTTTCTTTTTAATATATATATATATATATATAACTTATTCTGTCATTACATATTTATTGCAAACAATAATCATGTAGTTGAGTAGAGTTTTACAAGGTTCATTTAGTATTCCTACCGTTTCCTGTCCCTTATTTTCCCGCCTCTGTGCGTCTCTCTCAGGCGAAAGACTCTGACCTGGCCCTGCTCGCCAACATCCCCCTGGCTCTGCTTGACTCCTCTCTGTGTTGGTGGATATCCTTTTGGGCAGCCGTGTTTGTGTTTGTGCCCCTGTGCAATCTGCCTATCACACCGTGTCCTAACCAGACGCGACGCGATAAGATCCCAGTGACAAACGATCCGTCCGTCAGCCACACCAGACTAGGGCTGTGCAATTCATCGCAATCGCGATTTGAGCACATGCAATTTCTAAATCGCACAAGTCTGCAATTTTATTTGTTAATTTATTTATATTTTAATTGAGAATACTGCAACGTTACTGTGCGCATGTTTAGGATGTGAACCAATCAGAGCTCGGCACCAATGAGAAGAAAGAAAAGCGGGAGAACAGAACAGGCAAACGGGATGATGGATGCAGTTCAGAATCAAAATGATTTGGTACCAAAGAGAAATTCAACATCAGTCGTTTGAGAGAGTTTTGGAGTCAAACACTGGACAAAAGATGCCAACTCACACTTATTTCACACAAGAAATGTAAGGCGGGCGTTGAATACGAGTTTAAGCAGGTGAAATAATCCTCATTTATTTGATGTTTCTGTTTTTAACAGTTTTGTTTATCCAGCAGTTCATCTACTGTACAGTGTGACTTCATTCACTGAAATACAGTTTTGACTGGAATTTCAGGCTCGTTCACCTTCATTTATTTGATGTTGTCTGTTTTTAAGACACAGTTTTGATTATCCAGCAGTTCATCTACTGTACAGTGTGACTTCATTCACTGAAATACAGTTTTGACTGGAATTTCAGGTTCGTTCACCTTAATTTATTTGATGTCGTCTGTTTTAAAGACAGTTTTGTTTATGAAGCTGTAAATACAGTTCCTTCATAGTGAAACATTTTGTTCTGCACTTCTTGTGCACTGAATACATTCAGAATGAAGCGTGTTTGAAAAAGCAAAAACAATGACCAAAATTGCAAAATAAATCGCAATTGCAATATTGATTAAATATCGCAATGTGATTATTTTGTCCGTATTGCACAGCCCTACACCAGACTCGATAAAGTCAATCAAACATCACAGCCAATCAGAAGAGAGCGTGGGCTCGGTCTCTCTCAATGAAATGGATGAGTACAGAAATACAGGGTATCCGCGGGTCCTTAAAAAGTCTTAAAAGGTCTTAAATTCCATGATGTAAAAATAAGGCCTTAATAAGCATTAAAATGTCTTAAATCCGCCTTTCAAAGGTCTTAAAAATGCATTGGAACCGACACTGTAAAGAAGATTTAATTTTGGATAACTTACGGTTAATTTGGTTAAATTAATTTACGTCTATTTGTCACGCAGAACAAAATAGCCGGAACCATTAACAAATTGCATGTTCGCAGGGGGGGTTCTTTCATTCTTTCAGTATGTCAATAAACAATGTGTGTTAAGTATCGTAATTGGTGGTATTGTTTGCTGTTCGCAAATTTGTTGCTATGAAATTGGTCTTAAATTTCATTCTGGATGGCATTAAAAAGGTCTTAAAAAGTCTTAAATCTAGCTCTCAGAAACCTGCAGATACCCTGAAATAGTAGCTTAGATGAACTATTATACTTTGTGTTTTGCGTGTCGAGGCATCGCGTCACGTCTGGATAGGACACGGTGTTGGTCTGTATATTTATTCCTGCATGATGTTGTATACCTTTCTTACCAAACACAAATGCTAAAAAGAATAATCTGTTTTATTTTCATGAACTTTACCAAGTACAGTTTGGACACGTCCGATTAATGTAAAGATCCATATAATAGAAGCTGGTGTATTTTAGCACTACAAGTTTGGGTTCAGTTAGATTTTTCTTTTACTTTTTACTGAAATTAATTCTTTTATTCAGCATTAAATGTGCATTGTGTGAATTTTAGGAGGATCTTTTGACAGAAATGCAATATATTATACCTAACTATGGTTTCAGTGGTGTATAAAGACTTTACATAATGAAACGTTATGTTTTTATGACCTTTGAATGAGTCATTTCTGTCTACATACACCAAAAGGAGACCCGCCTCCTGATGTTTAGTCGCCATTTTGCGCCGCGATGTTTTTACGGTAGCCGGTAAAACTGCTCAACACGGCGCGTTTGCTTGACTGGTTACTCTCTGATGTCTCAGACGACGATTTTTTCGGTGTCTGCCACCGTAGCTTCTCTTTGTTGCAATTAGATGGCGGTAAAATTTACACACTGCACCTTTAAATTGATTAGACGTGACAGTAAATATTTCAATTTCAAATAAATCTTCTTTTGAACTTTCCATCCATCAAAAAATCCTGACAAATGTTGAGATATGGCTCTGAAGCGGCACATCTGTTTTCAACACTGATAATAAGAAATGCGTTTTATTAATACATTTTATAATAATATAAAACAGTTATTTTAATTGTAATAATAATTCACTGTTTTTACTGTATTTTTGATCAAATATTTACAGCCAAGGTGAGCAGAAGTGACTTCTTTCAAAAGTTAATTCACCCAAAAATGAAACTTCCTCGTGTCTGTCTTCACCCGTAAGACCTTCGTTCATCTTCAGAACACTAATGAAGATATTTTTGATGAAATCCGATGGTTCAGTGAGTCTCTATTGATGAACACTTTGAGATACTAAAACATATTTAAATCAGGTCATGTGACTACAGTGGATCAACCTTAATGGTATGAAGCAACGAGAATAACGACTAAAAAATAACGACTTTATTCAACAATATCTAGTGAGGGACGATTTCAAAACACTCATTCATGAAGCTTCACGAATCTTTTGTGTCGAATCAGCGTCAAAGTCACGTGATTTCAGTCAACGAGGCTTCGTTACGTCATCAGCGATTCGAAACGTTTTGAAATTTCAATCATTCACGTAACTTTGGCAGTTTGATTCACGCTCCGAACAACTGATTCGAAACAAAAGATTCGTGAAGCTTCATGAATCAGTGTTTTGAAATCGTCCATCACTAGATATTGTTGAATAACCAAACAGTATTCTCGTCGCTTTATAACGTTAAGGTTGAACCACTGTAGTCACATGACCCGATTTAAATATGTTTTAGTATCTCAAAGTGTTCATCAACAGAGACTCACTGAACCATCGGATTTCATCAAAAATATCTTCATTAGTGTTCTGAAGATGAACGAAGATCTTACGGGTGAAGAACCACATGAGGAATTAATGACTGAAGTTTCATGTTTGGGTGAACTAACCCTTTAAAAAATCTTATGACCCCAAACATTGGAACAATAGAGTGTCTTAATCTTAAATAGTCAACCAAAACATTGTATTTTGTTACTATTAAATACATCATAAATAATATGCATATCATAATATAAAAATAAATCCAATGTAACACTCGTAGAAGTGCTTGCATTCACTCCTTCATGATTATACTGTTGATATAGTTGAATATTTACAACATTATTCTATTCTAGTGTGTTAAGGTTACGTGTTTTTCCCTCTGTGATAGACGACGGCACAAGTTACGCACAAAAATGACTAGAATAGTCTTTTGTTCCTGAAAGCGTGTCTCATTTCCTTGACTCGGTCTCACATATTTGTGAGTCTGGCACAAACCATCAAGACTCTAAAACTCAGAAGAAACCCAGTGAAGTTGTCTTTGTACAGACACTTCACCAACACGCTCATCTTTGCTGTTCTCGGTGAGTATAAGGCACGACGCGTCACTGAATAGAGCTGAAGAAACAAACCCAGTTTATTATTTGTGCCGTGTTTCAGCCTCCATCATATTCATGGTTTGGACAACAAAGAAGTTCCGGCTGTCAGACTGCCAGGCGGTGAGTGTGTGTGCGCGAGCTCTCTTGAGGTCAGATCGGAGCAGATCCACAAGACATGAAACTGGTTCTTGTGTGTTTTTGAGCAGGACTGGATGGAGCTGTGGGTGGATGACGCTTTCTGGAGGTTCCTGTTCTCCATCATTCTGCTGGTCATCATGTTTCTGTGGAGGCCGTCCGCCAACAACCAAAGGCAAGCGCGCCGACGATATCGCCTTTCTGTTCCAAATCCTCGTCTTCTGCCTTGCTGAAAGCAGCATCCGTGTGATCTGTGTGCAGGTACGCGTTCACGCCGCTCATCGATGACTCTGATGATGAGGAGATTGAAGAGTTCCTGGTGTCTGCAAATATTGGTTAGTAACTTTTTGTTTTTGGTCTATATGGGTTCACTGTATGAAAATGGTGTTAAATGAAAAGTGTAGGTTAATTAATATGCGTTCTTTCATCTTCAGCTGACGGGATAAAGTTGAGGGCAGCTAAGACGGAAACCAATGGAACAGTGAAGCCGGCAGGAGCTAATCCAGTCAGTGTTAGTATGCAAATCAGTTGTCCCAACTCTGACTTTGAACCAATTCTGTAGAATGACCCATATACACATATAAATACATTACTGTAACAAAGTTCATAAGAACGGGAAGAAGAAGGAGGCGGGAACGTTCAGCATGACTTTAATCCAAAGTAAACAAACAATAAAACGAAAGTAAAAGGGCGGCAGTCGCCGTGAGGAACACAAACATAATAAAAACACAACATAAAATCCAGGCCTGGTCCTCTCTCGTCCTTCACTGTCGTCGTTCCACTTTAATGCTTCCGGAGCTCCTCCGCGAGAGACACGAGACCGGTGTAGCACGCAGCTCACGCTCATTATCTCTCTCGTCCTTCACTGTTGTCGCTCCTCTTTAATGCTTCCAGAGCTCCTCTGCGAGAGACACGAGACCGGTGTAGCACGCAGCTCACGCTCATTATCTCTCTCGTCCTTCACTGTCGTTGCTCCTCTTTAATGCTTCCGGAGCTCCTCCGCGAGAGACACGAGACCGGTGTAGCACGCAGCTCACGCTCATTATCTCTCTCGTCCTTCACTGTTGTCGCTCCTCTTTAATGCTTCCAGAGCTCCTCCGCGAAAGACACGAGACCGGTGTAGCACGCAGCTCACGCTCATTATCTCTCTCGTCCTTCACTGTCGTTGCTCCTCTTTAATGCTTCCGGAGCTCCTCCGCGAGAGACACGAGACCGGTGTAGCGCGCAGCTGACGCTCATTATCTCTCTCGTCCTTCACTGTCGTCGTTCCACTTTAATGCTTCCGGAGCTCCTCCGCGAGAGACACGAGACCGGTGTAGCGCGCAGCTGAAGCTCATTATCTCTCTCGTCCTTCACTGTCGTCGTTCCACTTTAATGCTTCCGGAGCTCCTCCGCGAGAGACACGAGACCGGTGTAGCACGCAGCTCACGCTCATTATCTCTCTCGTCCTTCACTGTTGTCGCTCCTCTTTAATGCTTCCAGAGCTCCTCTGCGAGAGACACGAGACCGGTGTAGCACGCAGCTCACGCTCATTATCTCTCTCGTCCTTCACTGTCGTTGCTCCTCTTTAATGCTTCCAGAGCTCCTCCGCGAAAGACACGAGACCGGTGTAGCACGCAGCTCACGCTCATTATCTCTCTCGTCCTTCACTGTCGTTGCTCCTCTTTAATGCTTCCGGAGCTCCTCCGCGAGAGACACGAGACCGGTGTAGCACGCAGCTCACGCTCATTATCTCTCTCGTCCTTCACTGTTGTCGCTCCTCTTTAATGCTTCCAGAGCTCCTCCGTGAGAGACACGAGACCGGTGTAGCGCGCAGGTGGCGCTCATCTCTCGCGTCCGCTCCCTCACGGCTCTCGCCCGCCCTGCTCGTCACAATTACAAATAATATTCACTACCATCGGTAAGATTTGTTAATGTTCCTGAGTTCTTGAAGAAGTCTTTTTGCACACCAAGGCTGCATTTATGTAATAAAAATACAGAAAGTACAGAAGGTAAAAATGTGAAATATTACTACAATTTAAAATAACTTTTCGTTTTCTATGTGAATATATAAGTGTAATTTATATCCAGTGATCAAAGCTGAATTTACAGCGTCAGTGTCACATGATCCTTCAGAAATCATTCTGATATGATGATTTGATGCTCAAGAAATATTTATGATTATTATCAATTTTTTTCAGGAATATTTTATGAATAGAAAGTTTAAAAGAACAGTGTTGATCTGAAATAGAAAGCTTTTGTCACATTATTTAAAATTATATTATTTTTTTTGTAAAGAAAGTAATATTTTGCATTAAATCGATCAAAAGTGACAGTATAGACATATATAATGTTATAAAAGATTTCTATTTCAGATCATCGCTGTTCTTTTGAACTTTCTATTCATAAAGTAATCCTGAAATAAAATGTTTCCTGAGCCGCATATCAGAATGATTTCTATATATATATATATATTATAGTAACGTTAAAAAAATCTACTTTTTTTTTTTAAAGCAAATTTTTTATTCATACTGAAATTGATCAAACGTGACGGTAAAGACATTTATAATATTACAGAAGATTATATTTAAATAAACGCTGTTCTTTTGAACTTTCTTTTTCTCAAATAATCCTGAAATAAAGTATCAGTTTCCACAAAAAATATTAAATACCATCATTAATAATAGTGCATCAATAATACTTGAGCTTCAAATCATCATATCAGAATGATTTCTTTAGGATCATGTGATTCTGAAGACTGGAGTAATGATGCTGAAAATCAGCTTTGATCACTGGATATAAATTACACATTTTAAATTGAAATAGTATTTCACAATATTATTGTTTTTACTGTATTTTGGATAAAATAAATGCATTTATATATATATATATATTATGTAATACATATTTGTTTATTATAGGTCATTTATATACTATAATATTCATACTACTTTATATTTGAGATACATTTTTATATAACATAATATAATGCAACATAATAAAATATTTGATTGTTTCAGGATGAAGACTTGAAGTGGGTGGAGGAGAATATTCCTACCTCTCTTTCTGATGTGTAGGTCATTTTGTGTTTTACGCACACCTCTTATTGAGGTCGTTCCTTAGACTTCATTGATTTTATATCAGGTCAATGATATTTTCTCTCTCCTAACTCAACCTCTACTCCTAAACCTACCATCACAGAAACATGTGACCACCACTAGATTTAAATAAAAACTTCTTTTGGCTGATTTATAAGCTTTTTTTTAACTAGTGAGGACCAGTCAGTGTCTCACTAGTAGGTTGAGAAAGTATTTCACACAAGTATAGTCGAAACAAGCACACACACACACACACACACACACACACACACACGCCCTCTACTGTCTACAAGAAAAAAGCTTCCCATGTCAATTTATAATTATTCATGTCTCTCATTTTCAGAGCTCTTCCTGTTCTTCTCGACTCAGACGAGGTACGTAAACTGATTTTGGGATAAAGGATAAGTGGGACAGACAAAATAACCAGCCATTTTTTAATCACAATTATGTATATGTTAAGGTTTGTGGCATTAAAGGTACAATATGTAAAATTTTTATATTAAAAGATCCAAAAACCACCACTTGCATAGTGTTAAATATTTCGTTCAGCTGTGTGCTTGCATGATCCTAAATGTTTCTAAGAATAGTGTCCGTCCGTTCCACGTCACTTGACGTAATATCTGCGTTATCCCTGGTTTCTGCTTGTACTGCACAGTAACCATGGCAACAGACACGGCCAGTAACGGCTAATATTTTAATTATTTTAATATATTGATTTGGACTAGCTACGGCCCCCCCGCAATACCGCTACGGCCCACTGGGGGGCCACAGTTTGGGAAGCACTGGTTTAGTATGATCGTGTGACGTTCGAGCGAGTGAAACAGCGCCGCGTTCCCTCACAGTTTTAACTCGTCAAATAAACTGACCCGTATGAGTAGAGTTTCAGCACTTGGGAGTAGTTCGGCGGAACGAAATGTCCTCGTTTCTTTATATCCCGCGGGATTCGCGCGCGTCACTGATGTCTGTCTCTCATTAGTAATCGCTCCCGCGATTCTCGGCCCCGCCCTCCTTCACACCACAGCAAACATGCGTTCACTCATCCATAAATCCATCGGCATCGTTCCATGATTCCACACTCACTGCATCATCGATCTACACCTCTGTTATCGTTTTAAAGAGTTGAGCGCCCCCTAGCGGCGAAAAAACTACACAGTGCACCTTTAAGTGTAATTGTATATCATTATGCTATAGAAATAAGGGGAAAAACAGACAAAAATAGTATTGTACATTGAAATTGTGTCACGTTTACATATAAATATGATTAATTAATGCATGGTTTTCACACAGGAGATCATGACTACCAAGTATGAGATGTCTAAAATGGAGTGAGGTTAAGAGAGGTCGACCAAACCACTGGTGTCCGACCCTCGCCGGAGAGCCACAGACTCCGACCGCTTCGGGTGCATTGAAGGAATCGAGCTTCAGACGCCGCACGACCCGAACTCTACGTGAGGCGACGCCTCGTTTTTGTCCTGAACTCTTCAAACGTCCAGAAGTCTGTATAAAGAGACCTGTTTCTAAACTGTTGTGATGACGCACCTGTCGACTGAATCAGCGCTAATGTGTGACTGAAATGGGTTTTTGTTTCGTGTGAGCCTCATTTGATCTGGAAAAAACATCGATAAGGAACTTCAAGTTGACCAAAGCGTCTTCTTTGGCTGTATATAAAGTGTTATTTCAAACATTTCGTCTATAATTTCAGAATTACTGTAGAACGTGTGTCGGATTTTTTCCTGAATACTCTGAATAATTTTATGAAGTTGTTTTCGTTTTTGCACAGAGCCCAGCTCAACTTTTCACCCTAAAATTTGTAAGCCCTCGTGTCGTTCCGAACCTACTCACAAGAGGTTCTGAAGGAAATTTTAGTCTTCAGAAATCAGGGGATGGATTTGTGTGAGGAACAGCCATTATTGGCCAAAAAACCTTCGTCTTTGCGGCATTCTCGTACGGCACGCCATCTAAACGCTTTTGAGAGCGGCGAATAACATCTTTCACATGGTGCGAGTCGGAGTAAAGCACCTCAGCTGTACTTTTTTCGTGCATTTTTGCATTTTTTCAGCTCGAACTGTAAGAAATACGGTTTGAAACCACGTGAAATATTCCTTTAAATGCATCACTTTTTCTTTTTCTTCTATTTTGTTGAGGAAAAGCCTCTTGGATCTCGGTGTAGATGAACACCGAAGCCTTAACACACTTCTGTTCTCGAGTTTCGTTCTGCAGAATCACGGTAAAATTGCCTTTTTTTTCGGCCCTGGTTTTGGTTGCACATTCTGTCTGCTTTACAGAACGTACTTCACCTTGCTGAACCGCAGGATGACTGTTAAACTTCTGTCTTTTTATGTCCTTTACGTGAAATAACTTCTGAATTGTATGTGTTATAAAGTGCACTTTAAGTGGTCGTGATTTCTTTTGGTCATGGGATGCGGTGATGTGCTTAATTTATCTGTGTGACGATGACCTTCATGTGTTTCTGTTTTGTTTGCTTCACAAAATCTCTTTTACTTTGCCTTTTCTGTTCGCTAACAATCAGGTGGCTCCTCACGTTATTCAAAGAGCACACTTGGAGTCCCGTAGAACTCAGGTTCTGTCCGTTCTCTGTCTACATGCATGTTTATACGCATTTCCTGTTGTTCATGTTAAACAATGTGGGGTTGTAATAAAGGCTCTTCATTTCAGTCACGTTTGGAGTTGTTATGGGTGTTTGTTGTATCATTATACGTTTAAGAGGGTCCATAATGTCCTGAAGATGACAAAAAATACTTGATAAGATGTTAGTTTCAATTCCTTTTATCTGTTCTATGAAAGATAAGAGTGTAAATGGAGGTCATTACCAATAGTCTGGCCAAAAAACAACAACAACAAAAAACTTTTTTCTTGTTTTTCCCCCATTTGCTTTTATTATATGTTGAAAAGAGAAGCGTGAACATCCTTATCTTTTCGGTCGAAGAAATAGATACTATTTTGGAACGCATGTGTGGTAAAAATGAGCAGCAGAAAACGAGGGAATTGACTTCGCAAAACCCCGCCCCCTTTAGTTACTGTTGCTATGTCCGCTCTCACGCCACACATCATGTTCTCACGCAGTGGAGCAAAGACACTGACAACGTATGAAACAGTTTCATATTTAAAACAGAAGTTGAATCAATCAATAGCGTCTAGTGTGTGTTTAATGTGTCGATCATCTCTTCACACTAGTTCATTTATAGCATCAAATAAACATGAATGAACATCAGAAGGAATGTTGTTTCAAGACGTGATTCAACTTCACCAACGTTCATCTACTAACTCCTAATTCTGGGTTATGATTGGTCAGATCGCCTGTCAATCATACTGTTTGAAAAGGGTCTATCGCGTACCAACATTTTTTGATTACGATTTCCCTCCATCTCTATTAAGTTAACAATCAAATTTAGTTTGGGGTGCAACGGATCGCAGTTGACCCGTAATACAGACCATGCAGGTGATTCGCGGATTAACTGCTTAGTAATCATCCTAGAGGGAAAGTCTATTATTTGGACGTGTTTTTCCTGCACTTTCAAACGATTTTAAACGCGGAAGAAGAGGCGAAATGCGGCACTCGCGCGCTGCACACACACTCAAAGCGCGCGAACATCCTCCATCTCCATAAATGCAGATTTAACAAAGATGAATATATTTAATTTCTACAGTGAACTAAATTGTCTTATTTTAAATTTAGGCAGCTTGGAATTTTGGTGCTGAAGGGGTACTAGATCATTCACATGGGGAGCTGGACAAAAAAAGTAAATACAACCAAAAAAGGTAATTATTATATATATATATATATATATATACATATACATACATATATATATATATATATATATATATATATATATATATATAAAATAAGATTCGATATTGCACGTACTGACGTACTCTTCTGATGACGTAATTCGCGTCATGCGCACTGTACGGTGACCCTCGAGTACGCGCAAAAAGTGAAGTATACTTATAGGGCTCTTGCCAGGATTAGGTTCAATTAGGATATTTAAGTAGCTTTCATAAACGTACACTACAATAAACATCACTGGTGTGCGTCTTGAGGCAAAACAAATGGCACTGACATATTTTAAGATAAACTAACAACTCAAACAAGCATTTTAGTCTAGGACTAGCTTAAACCTTGTCTGTGAAACCAGAGGAAAATGTTTAAAATATAGCCTATTATTATCATCATCTTCAGTATTTTCAGTGCAGCCACAAGGGGGCATCCCTAACCAGCACTTGGTTCATACACTTGATCAAAACAATGGATGTCATACTGTTAATTTCTGTATGATTTTAAACGTTCTATGCATCTGCTTATTCTCATAACTTGTAATTTGAGGAATCTGAATCAGTTTGGCTGTAGTGTTTGTCAGGGCTCGATTTGAGGGGGGGGATGGCGTACCGCTTGTTGGAAAAAATCACAAAAAGGAACCACCATCGCCTTTAGATGAATGTTTTAACACATTAGAATGAATAAGGAACTTAGCTGTTGACAGTGGATGTCATCACCGAGGTGGGAATGCACACATATTTATTTTATTTAATTAAAAAAACAACAGGTTCTGTTCATACTCTCGTTTAAAACTGCATGAATTATCCATTCGAGACATAACAAACAAAAAGCATTTCACTGCAACATGAAATCACACTGTTTTGCAGGAATTAGTTTGAAGATTGAAAGAGAAAAAAACCCAATGACCTACAAACAGATCTGAGCAATCAGGATATGAACAATGGAGACAACAAAATATTCAGACAATCAGACTTACGAAACTGACATTACGATATTTCAGTGACGGCCGATTTTGTTACTCTACGAGATTTCAATGATGGTCGATTTTGTTACTCTACGAGATTTCAGTGACGGCCGATTTTGTTACTCTACGAGATTTCAATGACGGTCGGTTTTGTTATTCTACGAGATTTCAATGCTGTTCGATTTTGTTACTCTACTAGATTTCATTGACGGTCGGTTTTGTTACTCTACGAGATTTCAATGATGGTCAATTTTGTTCCTTTACGAGATTTCAATGATGGCCGATTTTATTACTCTACTAGATTTCAATGACGGTCGGTTTTGTTACTCTACGAGATTTCAATGACGGTCGGTTTTGTTACTCTACGAGATTTCAATGACGGTCGGTTTTGTTACTCTACGAGATTTCAATGACGGTCGGTTTTGTTACTCTACGAGATTTCAATGATGGCCGATTTTGTTACTCTACGAGATTTCAATGACGGTCGGTTTTGTTACTCTACGAGATTTCAATGATGGTCGATTTTGTTCCTTTACGAGATTTCAATGATGGCCGATTTTGTTATTCTACGAGATTTCAATGCTGTTCGATTTTGTTACTCTACTAGATTTCAATGACGGTCGGTTTTGTTACTCTACGAGATTTCAATGATGGTCGGTTTTGTTACTCTACGAGATTTCAATGATGGTCGATTTTGTTACTCTTCTAGATTTCAATGACGGTCGGTTTTGTTACTCTACGAGATTTCAATGATGGCCGATTTTGTTACTCTACGAGATTTCAATGACGGTCGGTTTTGTTACTCTACGAGATTTCAATGATGGTCGATTTTGTTCCTTTACGAGATTTCAATGATGGTCGATTTTGTTATTCTACGAGATTTCAATGCTGTTCGATTTTGTTACTCTACTAGATTTCAATGACGGTCGGTTTTGTTACTCTACGAGATTTCAATGATGGTCGATTTTTGTTACTCTTCTAGATTTCAATGACGGTCGGTTTTGTTACTCTACGAGATTTCAATGATGGTCGATTTTGTTCCTTTACGAGATTTCAATGATGGCCGATTTTGTTATTCTACGAGATTTCAATGCTGTTCGATTTTGTTACTCTACTAGATTTCAATGACGGTCGGTTTTGTTACTCTACGAGATTTCATTGACGGTCGGTTTTGTTACTCTACGAGATTTCAATGATGGTCGGTTTTGTTACTCTACGAGATTTCATTGACGGTCGGTTTTGTTACTCTACGAGATTTCAATGATGGTCAATTTTGTTCCTTTACGAGATTTCAATGCTGTTCGATTTTATTACTCTACTAGATTTCAATGACGGTCGGTTTTGTTACTCTACGAGATTTCAATAACGGTCGGTTTTGTTACTCTACGAGATTTCAATGATGGCCGATTTTGTTACTCTACGAGATTTCAATGACGGTCGGTTTTGTTACTCTACGAGATTGCAATGATGGTCGATTTGGTTACTCTTCTAGATTTCAATGACGGTCGGTTTTGTTACTCTACGAGATTTCAATGATGGCCGATTTTGTTACTCTACGAGATTTCAATGACGGTCGGTTTTGTTACTCTACGAGATTTCAATGATGGTCGATTTGGTTACTCTTCTAGATTTCAATGACGGTCGGTTTTGTTACTCTACAAGATTTCAATGATGGCCGATTTTGTTATTCTACGAGATTTCAATGCTGTTCGATTTTGTTACTCTACTAGATTTCAATGACGGTCGGTTTTGTTACTCTACGAGATTTCATTGACGGTCGGTTTTGTTACTCTACGAGATTTCAGTGATGGTCGGTTTTGTTACTCTACGAGATTTCATTGACGGTCGGTTTTGTTACTCTACGAGATTTCAATGATGGTCAATTTTGTTCCTTTACGAGATTTCAATGCTGTTCGATTTTATTACTCTACTAGATTTCAATGACGGTCGGTTTTGTTACTCTACGAGATTTCAATAACGGTCGGTTTTGTTACTCTACGAGATTTCAATGATGGCCGATTTTGTTACTCTACGAGATTTCAATGACGGTCGGTTTTGTTACTCTACGAGATTGCAATGATGGTCGATTTGGTTACTCTTCTAGATTTCAATGACGGTCGGTTTTGTTACTCTACGAGATTTCAATGATGGCCGATTTTGTTACTCTACGAGATTTCAATGACGGTCGGTTTTGTTACTCTACGAGATTTCAATGATGGTCGATTTGGTTACTCTTCTAGATTTCAATGACGGTCGGTTTTGTTACTCTACAAGATTTCAATGATGGCCGATTTTGTTACTCTACTAGATTTCAATGCTGTTCGATTTTGTTACTCTACGAGATTTCAATAACGGTCAGTTTTGTTACTCTACGAGATTTCAATGATGGCCGATTTTGTTACTCTACGAGATTTCAATGACGGTCGGTTTTGTTACTCTACGAGATTTCAATGATGGTCGATTTGGTTACTCTTCTAGATTTCAATGACGGTCGGTTTTGTTACTCTACGAGATTTCAATGATGGTCGATTTTGTTCCTTTACGAGATTTCAATGATGGCCGATTTTGTTATTCTACGAGATTTCAATGATGGTCGGTTTTGTTACTCTACGAGATTTCAATAACGGTCAGTTTTGTTACTCTACGAGATTTCAATGATGGCCGATTTTGTTACTCTACGAGATTTCAATGACGGTCGGTTTTGTTACTCTACGAGATTTCAATGATGGTCGATTTTGTTACTCTTCTAGATTTCAATGACGGTCGGTTTTGTTACTCTACGAGATTTCAATGATGGTCGATTTTGTTCCTTTACGAGATTTCAATGATGGCCGATTTTGTTATTCTACAAGATTTCAATGCTGTTCGATTTTGTTACTCTACTAGATTTCAATGACGGTCGGTTTTGTTACTCTACGAGATTTCATTGACGGTCGGTTTTGTTACTCTACGAGATTTCAATGACGGTCGGTTTTGTTACTCTACGAGATTTCAATGACGGTCGGTTTTGTTACTCTACGAGATTTCAATGATGGCCGATTTTGTTACTCTACGAGATTTCAATGACGGTCGGTTTTGTTACTCTACGAGATTTCAATGATGGTCGATTTTGTTACTCTTCTAGATTTCAATGACGGTCGGTTTTGTTACTCTACGAGATTTCAATGATGGTCGATTTTGTTCCTTTACGAGATTTCAATGATGGCCGATTTTGTTATTCTACGAGATTTCAATGCTGTTCGATTTTGTTACTCTACTAGATTTCAATGACGGTCGGTTTTGTTACTCTACGAGATTTCAATGACGGTCTGTTTTGTTACTCTACGAGATTTCAATGATGGCCGATTTTGTTACTCTACGAGATTTCAATGACGGTCTGTTTTGTTACTCTACGAGATTTCAATGATGGCCGATTTTGTTACTCTACGAGATTTCAATGACGGTCGGTTTTGTTACTCTACGAGATTTCAATGATGGTCGATTTTGTTACTCTTCTAGATTTCAATGACGGTCGGTTTTGTTACTCTACGAGATTTCAATGATGGTCGATTTTGTTCCTTTACGAGATTTCAATGATGGCCGATTTTGTTATTCTACGAGATTTCAATGCTGTTCGATTTTGTTACTCTACTAGATTTCAATGACGGTCGGTTTTGTTACTCTACGAGATTTCATTGACGGTCGGTTTTGTTACTCTACGAGATTTCATTGACGGTCGGTTTTGTTACTCTACGAGATTTCAATGACGGTCGGTTTTGTTACTCTACGAGATTTCAATGACGGTCGGTTTTGTTACTCTACGAGATTTCATTGACGGTCGGTTTTGTTACTCTACGAGATTTCAATGATGGTCAATTTTGTTCCTTTACGAGATTTCAATGATGGCCGATTTTATTACTCTACTAGATTTCAATAACGGTCGGTTTTGTTACTCTACGAGATTTCAATGCCGGTCGATTTTGTTACTCTACGAGATTTCAATGACGATCGGTTTTGTTACTCTACGAGATTTCAATGACGGTCGGTTTTGTTACTCTACGAGATTTCAAACACTACTGAAAACATACATAAAACAGATCATGTGAGCACATGATTAAGGTCCAGTTCGGGTTTGTGTCTTTGACATGTGGCATTGCTCTGGCATGCTTGTGGTTCAGATCTGGCAAACAGGTGCGGTCCGCCCAAGTGACATCATTCCACGCCACACGTGGCCCAGATCATCGTACCACGCGTGGCAGATGTGGGCTAGTTCAAAGTTGCTATCTGGGAAGTGTCATTTTGAGCTTATTTATAGAGTTATTTTTATTTTTAAACATATGTTGATAATGATTAAACACTTCCATTGTAGGTACCCTGTATAAAGAGATGGATTGTGTGTGCGTGTGAGACTCCAATACTACAATAATGCCTATTTTACTACTCCTTAAACCAATAAATAAGTAGCCTCACCCCCTTCTCTCATCACCCTGAAGTATTTTTCAATAGAGTTATCTTTTCATTTTAATCCATTTGCTAATCTCAAACAGCAATTCAGCTTTTTCTCCTCTCAAAACAACCACAAGTCCATAAGAGTCTTTCAGGTAATCCATGAACTTTGAGTCTGGGAACATGACAAACAAACATGACCAGAACTAAAGTCTACTTTTCCAATGACAAACACATTTTTTTCCCCCACCTTTTATTTTGTATCCCAGTCCAAAATAATGACTAATTTACAAAAACACTGCTCAAACTCTCAAAGTATTAAATGTCATATTATACATATTTACAAGTCATTTTTTACAGGACCGTAAAGCGCCGGGAAGAAGCAGCGTGAACGCTCCTGAAAATCATCCATTTCCTGCAGAAGGAAGACCGTCATTCAGGTTTTGGAAGGACACGAGCGTGAGTAAATGATTCCTGTGGTTTAAATGTTTGCTTATCTCTTCTTCTCTCAAATCGTCCATGTTTATTGCTGGTCGTGGAAGTTAAATTATGACTTTGGGCCTTTGGTTTCCTCTTCTGAAGGCTTCAGAGTGAGCCGTTGGACTGAGAATAGTAACGTTTCACAATAATTATGCAGACATTTTACTGTTGAAGTGCGTTGTCATTTAAAACAGGACCTGAGCATGTGCTTCTGGACGCTTGTGGTTCTTTTGATCTTCTTGTTGGAAGTTAAAACACACACACACACACACACACAGAAGGGGGTGGCGACCACATGTGGTCAACATTACTTTCCTTTTCTTGTTCTGGCAAACACGTAATTGAAAAACACTGTTTAATTTCCTGATTGTTATTGTCCCTGGCATTCCGATATTTTTTAAGGTCACGTTACTGGTCATGTGATGGAGCTTCATACTTGATGTTGTAAAGAATTACTGGCAAATTCTAAAGATTTGGGTCTCATTTAAACCAAAATATGTGGTTGTTCCTTTCCTGAAGTGTGAGTTTGGGGTCAGTAAGATTATTTTTTTAATGTTTTAAAGAAGTCTCTTCCGCTCGCCAGACCTTCCGCTGTGTTTATTTGATGCTGTAAAAATAGTAAAATATTATTTCAATGTAAAACGACTGTTTTCAATGTGAATATATGTTAAAATTTAATTTATATCCAGTGATCAAAGCTGAATTTTCAGCATCAGAGTCACATGATCCTTCAGAAATCATTCTGATGTGATGGTTGGATGATCGAGAAACATTTATGATTATCATCAGTGTTGAAAACTGTTGTGCTGCTTCATATTTTTATGGAAAACCGTGAAACATTTTCTTTTTGAGTATTCTTTGATGAATCGAAAGTTCAAAAGAACAGCATTTATTTGAAACAGAAATCTTTGGTAACATTATAAATGTCTTTCCTGTCATTTTATATCAATTTAATGCATCCTTGCTGAATAAAATGATTAATTTCTTTAAAAAAAAAACAAAACACACTGACCCCAAAAATGATTAAATCCTTCGATGGAAGATTAAAGAAACCAGAGAAAGATGTCAAAACACACAGAACAATGAATTTCTGACTTTAATTAGGAAACGTTCAACGTGTGTGTGCGAGACAGAGGAATAAAACACAATAAATGTGTGAAATAGCATTCATTTCAGTATTACATACCAATGATATACAGTAGCATGAGCAGCAATATATCAAACTCAAATGCATCATTTTGAGTAATCAGTTGATCTTATTATAAAACATCCAACAAACCAAAAGGAACAATAATTCAGAACAGGCCGTGTGGGTCAGTTTCAGCCTCGCCGACTGACCGCAGCGCATATTTACAAGCTCAAATCAACTTTACTGAAGGTCATAAAAACAAGGAACGACTCATCAAGTTTTGTGTCCGTCTTTACACTTTCATGCTTTTCCTTACGGATTGATCTATCCAGTCATAAAGCTCTCGTTGTTTTTAGTTCCCACTTCTTTCGTTTTCTTCTACATGTTTACTGTGCTATTTTTCCGCTTTCATCGACTTTTAACGCATAAAAAACCCCCCGCGTGTTTCATGTTTGGCCATATTTCTTGAATGAGATGTGTGTTTGTTTCAGTTTCTTTCTTCTGTAAAACACAAAAGAAGATATTTTTTTAAATCCCCCTGTAGTCAACAATTTTATCCATCGAAATGACATTTAAACGAAAATTCTTCATGCCTTAAAATAGCTTGAATGTAACTCGACACCCTTGCCTCATTACGTATACGTGGAGTTATGAATATGCTAATTAGCCCCGCCTCCACTCAGAGATCCACTCGGTCGACTCAACGGCATCGCTCTTTGACACTTAACGATAATTAATTCGTTTAGCCGTTTGCGTGACGATGTTTTTAAAGAGCTAATAATGTGTTACACGAACGTGTTCCCGTCCGTCGTCTCGCAGTCAGACGAATCCTTACACATCCTTAGACGTACAGTTCATCAAAACGTCGTAATATACATCGTATACTGCTAAATTTTTCACGTAAAAAGAAAAATATAGTGGGATATGTTTTCTTGAGACTCCCGTGCTTCAGATCGATCGTAGTTAATGATATGCCAAACCCCGCCCACACGCTGACGTGATTGGTAGTTGGTGACGTCAGACGTTTTTTCCCTGCAGTTTTAAAGAGAAAATACTCAACAATGGTGTTGACTGATGAAATGGTTTGTGTTAAAGCACATTAAAAACATAAACAAAACTAAAAAACGTGATTTTCACCACGGTCGGGAATCCGAAAAAAATTCATTTCTTCAAAATATCTTGGTTTGTGTTCAACGGAAGAGAGAAACTCAGGTTTAGAAGGTGAGTAAATGAGGACAAAATCTTGAAAGAATAATTTCGCTCCCGTTTTCGCGCCATCCCGACATCAAAATCCGAGCCGCCTCTGAGAACAACTCTATCATTCAGCTTCAGCAACAAGGAAAACATTCTTTCCTCTTTGAGTCTCAACATCAACTCTCCCTTCCGCCTCTTCAGAACTCGTAGGGTGAAATCAGAAGGTGGACCCGTGCCAGATGTTTGGCCTGGAAGGCGCGGTCGGCGTACTCGGACATCTCCACCTCCACGCTGAGCTCCTGCGGGCCTCGCATGGGTTGGACGAGGATCAGCTCTCCGGTCTGACGGTCCGAGCGCTGCATCACGAACGCGCTCCGAGCGTCGCCTCCGCCCGCGATGCCGAAGCGGAGGCTGTCCGGACCCGGCCGGCCCGGGGCGGTGGCGGTGGCCATGCGGAACAGGGTGGCCGGGGTGCGCAGGTTGGACGGCAGAGACAGGTAGTGATAGGAAATGGTCTTCGCGGCCAACGGGCAGGAGCGGCTCTCCATCGGACAGGGGTTCCTTTCACACTGGCTGAGGGCAGAACATGGACTTCAACTCATTAATCATGTCCGAAATACTGCAGATCTGTTCCAGAAACTCACACACAGTCCCGAGAACTGTGCAGCAATTATCGCATTTCACACTTTTGAGATGAAAACTAAACCAAATTCTAATATATATATATACTAATAATGATAAAAGACACTATTTGTGATTTATGTTGCCGGCATATGAATCTTTTAAATATGGAATCCCGTTTCCATTCCGTTCATAAGAATAATTATAAATTTCCCCACTGCGGGACAAATACAGGCTAGCTTACTTATAATTATGACATGAAAAAATATGTCATTCTGAGAAAATAATTTGACATATTAAGTCACTGAGATAAAGATAAAAAGTCAAAATTGGCATAATTACAACACAAAGAAAGTCATCATTTTTGACGTATCTGCTAATTGACTTCATAATTTCAACTTTTTTCCTCATAATTATGACTTTTTATTGCATTATTATGAGCTATTATGTAATAATTTCAACTTTTATCCCATGACTTTGTATGTCGTAATTATGAGATATAAATCTAAATGTTAATTTTATTTTTGTGTCATAATTTTAATTTTTTCCTCATAATTATGACTTTTTATTGCATTATTATGAGCTATTATGTAATAATTTCAACTTTTATCCCATGACTTTGTATGTCATAATTATGAGATAAAAATCGAAATGTTCATTTTATTTTTGTCATAATTTTAATTTTTTCCTCATAATTATGACTTTTTATTGCATTATTATGAGGCTATTATGTAATGATTTCAACTTTTATCCCATGACTTTGTATGTCATAATTATGAGATAAAAATCGAAATGTTCATTTTATTTTTGTCATAATTTTAATTTTTTCCTCATAATTATGACTTTTTATTGCATTATTATGAGCTATTATGTAATAATTTCAACTTTTATCCCATGACTTTGTATGTCATAATTATGAGATAAAAATCGAAATGTTAATTTTATTTTTGTCTCATAATTTTAATTTTTTCCTCATAATTATGACTTTTTATTGCATTATTATGAGCTATTATGTAATAATTTCAACTTTTATCCCATGACTTTGTATGTCATAATTATGAGATAAAAATCGAAATGTTAATTTTATTTTTGTCTCATAATTTTAATTTTTTCCTCATAATTATGACTTTTTATTGCATTATTATGAGCTATTATGTAATGATTTTAACTTTTATCCCATGACTTTGTATGTCGTAATTATGAGATATAAATCTAAATGTTAACTTCAGTGATCTCACAGGACAAGCGTGAGATCACTGAAGACGGCGAGAGCGCGTGAGTGTTTACCTAATACCCGTTTCGGCTCTATTGCGAAGTTATTATTTGCTGCTAGGAAGGATTCGTTTCGATTCTTTGCTTATTTGTATGTTTTCGCTTGGATTTGTATCTGTTGGTAATTGTATTCGCTGCCATTTAGAAGAACTGTAGCGGTTGTTAGTTTTTGGCATTGCTGGGCTGTGAACTTAAGTGCTGTACGTGCGCTTCCTGCAGTAGTTTCGATTTGGCCCATTCACGGCGAAACTCTTTTGCTGAGCTAATTGTTAGGGCGGGCCCAGCTGTTTTCACTTATACGTTATTAGTCAAGCTATTTAGTCAGTGTGTCCGCACTTGCGCGGAAGCGTTAGCGGAAGCGTTCAGCCTCCTTGTGTTCAGCCTCCTTGTGTTCAGCCTCCTTGTGTGAAGACCGACTTGGGTAAAGACCTGCGACTCTACCTGCGCGACTCCACCGAGCAAGGACACCGACAGGACACTTAAGTATCCCCCTCCCCCCACCTTTTTTCTTTGCTACCATACTCAACATGTGCTTTCAATATATTCCTGTTGTCACTCGTACACGCTCCACTATCACCCGTAGAAGGCAGCGCAACACTACTAACCTGCGTCCGATTTACTCCTCTCCTAACCAACCTCTATCTGTTTCTGTAGGCCTATGGAACTGTCAGTCAGCTGTTAACAAAGCTGACTTCATTCCAGCCTTTGCCACTAACTCTTTTCTCAATATCTTAGGCTTGACTGAGACATGGATTCGTCCAGAGGACTCCTCAACCCCCGCTGCTCTTTCTAACAACTACACCTTTACTCATACCCCTCGACAGTCAGGAAGAGGAGGGGGCACAGGTTTTCTCATTTCCAATAATTGGAAATACTTTGCTCACCCTGCTCTATACAGCAACTATTTGTTTCAATCACATGCCATTACAATTACATACCCTGTCAAAATTCATCTTGTTCTCATCTACCGCCCCCCAGGTCAATTGGGTACCTTTGTCGAGGAATTGGACATGCTGCTGTCCTCATTCCCAGACGATGGTAGTCCACTTGTACTACTGGGCGACTTCAACATTCACCTCGATAAACCTTATGCTTCTGACTTCCTCTCTCTCCTAGCTTCATTTGATTTCAGCCGACTCATCACTACAAGCACCCACAAATCTGGCAACCAATTGGACCTGATCTACACACGTAACTGTATCACTGACAACATTCTGGTCACACCTCTGCACGTCTCTGACCATTTCTGCATCACTTTCAATCTGCAACTTATTTGTGCACCACCAACCACTTCACATGTTTCCTTCAGAAGAAACCTGCGCTCTCTTTCCCCTTCTCATCTATCCTCTGTTGTGTTATCCTCCCTTCCCACACAAACACAGTTCTCATCTTTGGATGTAAATACTGCAACACACACGTTATGCTCCACTTTATCTACTTCTCTAGACAGTATCTGTCCTCTGGCATCCAGACCAGCTCAAGCAACTCCATCCAACCCCTGGATATCTGATGCGCTTCGTGATGACCGGACCAAACTCAGGGCAGCAGAAAGGAAATGGCGCAAATCATAAGACCCATCTGACCTAGGTTTGTACCAAGATCTGCTATCATCTTTTTTTGGGGGAGTCCATGCAGCTAAGTCCTCATACTTCCACGATAAGATCAACGGCGCTACAAACACACGCTCACTCTTCAAGACATTCAACGCACTCCTCTGTCCCCCTCCACCACCACCCACCACGTCTCTAACTGCTGATCAATTCGCCAATTTCTTCACCGACAAGACATCTGCCATCAGGAGCCAGTTCTCTGCACCACCCACACAGGAACTCATCCCCTCCTCATCCACTATTCTTCTCTCTTCCTTCTCCCTTCTCACGGAGGCGGAAGTATCAAAACTTCTCCTCTCCACTCATCCCACCACCTGCCCTCTAGACCCCATCCCCTCACACCTTCTACAAGCCATCTCTCCCACTCTCTTACCAGCACTTACACACATTATTAACTCGTCTCTCCACTCTGGCACTTTTCCTACCACATTCAAGCAGGCTCGAGTAACCCCACTGCTTAAAAAACCCACGCTAAACACATCACTCATGGACAACTACAGACCTGTCTCTCTCCTACCATTCTTATCAAAAACACTTGAACGAGTTGTTTTCAACCAGGTGTCATCCTTCCTCACACAGAACAACCATCTGGATGTCAACCAATCTGGTTTCAAGAGCGGGCATTCCACAGAGACTGCGCTACTGTCCGTTACGGAATCCCTGCGAATTGCAAAGGCTGGTTCCAAATCATCTGTTCTCATTCTGCTGGATCTATCTGCTGCCTTCGACACCGTAAACCATCAAATTCTTCTGTCCACCCTCTCGTCACTGGGTATCTCAGGTCCTGCACTTCAGTGGTTTGAGTCCTATCTCACAGGTAGGTCTTTCAGAGTTGCCTGGGGAGGGGAGGTATCCAAACCTCATGAACTGATCACTGGGGTCCCTCAGGGTTCAGTTCTTGGTCCCCTCCTATTCTCCATTTATACTACATCACTGGGTCCCATCATACAGGCACATGGTTTCTCCTACCACTGCTATGCTGATGACACACAACTCTACCTGTCCTTCCAGCCAGATGATTCCACAGTAGCTGCACGGATCTCAAGCTGTCTGGCGGATATCTCCACCTGGATGGAAGAACACCACCTGCAGCTCAACCTGGCAAAGACTGAGCTTTTAGTCTTCCCTGCCACTCCTACCCTACAACACGACATCAACTTACAGCTTGGTACAACCACCATCACCCCATCTAAGTCGGCCAGAAATCTTGGAGTTATCTTCGATGACCAACTGACCTTCAGAGACCACATCTCAAAGACGGCGCGGTCATGCAGATTTGCACTACGCAACATCAGGAAAATCCGTCCCTTCCTGACTGAGCACGCAACACAACTGCTGGTCCAGGCCCTGGTCATTTCAAGGCTTGACTACTGCAATGCTCTTCTGGCTGGTCTGCCGTCAAGTGCAATCAAACCTCTTCAAATGATCCAGAACGCTGCTGCTCGTCTTGTCTTCAACGAGCCTAAGAGAGCCCACGTCACGCCCCTCTTCATCTCTCTGCACTGGCTACCCCTCGCTGCTCGCATCAAGTTCAAAGCGCTGATGCTTGCTTACAGATCCACCACAGGCTCTGCACCTTCCTACCTCCACACACTGCTACAACGCTACGTCCCCACCAGAAGCCTGCGATCACTAAAGGAGCGTAGGCTTGTGGTACCGTCACAGAGAGGCACAAAATCACTCTCCAGATCATTCTCCTTCACTGCTCCCTGCTGGTGGAATGATCTCCCTACTTTCATCAGGAACGCAGAATCCCTGGCAATATTCAAGAGACAGCTGAAAACTCACCTCTTCCGTGAACACTTGATCCCCTCATAAAAAAAAAAAAAAAAAACACCTTTCCTTCCCTTTTCCCTTCCTACTCTAGCTTATGGTACTGAGCAATGTATGGAACTTGTATTGTGAGCACTTCCTGTGTTATTTGCCAATTCATGAAGAATCGCTTGTTTGTTTTCCTCACTTGTAAGTCGCTTTGGATAAAAGCGTCTGCTAAATGACTAAAATGTAAATGTAAATGTAAAATGTAATTTTATTTTTGTGTCATAATTTTAATTTTTTCCTCATAATTATGACTTTTTATTGCATTATTATGAGCTATTATGTCATAATTGTAACTTTTATCCCATGACTTTGTATGTCATAATTATGAGATAAAAATCGAAACGTTAATTCATCTAAAGATGAAGTGGTTAAATTTTAGTGAAAAATCTAAATTTTCAAGGTGGAAATGACATCATAAAGTGCAATCAAACCATCTTCAGTCAAGGAATTGGAGGGAAAAAAAAATTTAATTGCAAATTTGGACAGCTGGTGGCGCTAGAGGGATTGAGTTAGAGACTCCAAATTTGCTATGGTGACAGTTCAGACTGACCTCCACCAATGTGCCAAATTTCATAACTTTCCCGCCAGCGGTTCTATGGGCTGCCATAGACTTCCAGAGCGGAAACAGAAGAATAATAAGAAATTTAATCACCAGCAACCAATGAGAACGCAGAACAATGATGACGATGTATCATAACAGAGCTGTGTTGCTTTCCCCAACCCCTCTGTAACTGGCACAGATTTGAAGAAAATCGTTTAGCAGATAAATAAATGACGCAGCGCCTAATTTTCATTAGTAAGCTTTATGCTGCACGTCACATGACGAGGGATTTCTAGTGTCGATATGAATTAGTGTCAGAGCAGCTCATGTTGTCGAGCTCGTGTTTCCACCGCGCTCGGCCACTAATGCCGCCTCTAAATCACTTTCCACTCGCTTGTGGTGTAACTGAAGTGGGTTACAATCATTTGTTTTTCTTGCGTGACACTTTTATGCTTGTTTATTATGTAAGATGTTTTTTTAAGCGGTGAATGGGCCCTTTGTGTCCTGCTAAATGTGAGAGGCACTAAACCTTGAAGCTTTTAGGCTCGCAGTAACTGCAGCAGAAATACCTGCAATCATTACTGTGATCAGGGTCGAGGAGCAACGAAACACAAGTCACTTAGTGACGTATTTAAAATACATAATTTGAGTGACTGTGTTTGATTTGAAATGTGTGGTAATCAGATTCCAGTTCCATCTGAAAAGTGTTTTAGATTACCAAAGTGATTACTTTGAGTTTTAATGTCATTTAAACAGCGATTGGTGATTCTCTGACTCTGACCGTCTGAAAAAGACGAGTTCAGTTTCATGTTTTCACTGTTTTCATGTTTTGTGAGTCATTTTATAATTCACTCGTCACTGTGACTTTTTCTCACTATTTGTTTTTTCCCTCACAATTGTGAGTTTGTGTTTCACAATTCTGACTTGCGAGATTTAAACTCTCAATTGCAAGTTATAAAGTCAGAATTGGGAGATTTAAACTTGCAATACTGACTTTTTTTCTTGCAATTGTGAATTTAGTGTGAGTTTATATCTCATAATTCTGACTTTTCTCAATATTTCGAGTTTATATCTCATAATTCTGACTTTATAACTCACAATTGCAACTTTATATCACGCAATTCTGAGGGAAAAAGTCAGAATTGTGAGATAAAAACTCATAATGACCTTTTTTGTGTTTGTTTCACACTTATTAGTGTTCCAAAGTATTCTAAAGTATTTAGATGAAGTGACTAAACTTGAGTAATGTAACGAAATACGTTACAAATGACTTTTTAAAGCATGTATTTTGTAATCCGTAGTGAAATACATTTTAAAAGTAACACACCCAGCCCTGTCGGCACCATGCTCTGAAAGTATGTTTTGAGACAGCACCACCTTGTGGTCAAAAGTTATAATTTTTTTTTTTTTTAAATGCTAATAGCTTTATATAATTGTGGCCTATTGTAACGAGACTGGTCTTAATAGATTTCGTAGGTCACGCTGAGATCAGCCTATCTGCCATTTTCATTTTCTTTAAAAACATACTTTTTCGAACTCCTCCTAGATCCAATTTACACCAAAATCGAGCCAAAATTCCGACCATGCCGGCGAAAAAAATGATGGCTTTCCCAGCTCACTAACTCTTTTAATGCACTCACAAAGGTGACGTCTTGACGTAGCTGACGTTGCCGTGCGAGCGCGGGCATTCTGGGTTAACGCACTGGAAACCTCCTCCGGTGTTGATACAGGTGGTGCCACGGCTGCAGTTGTGTTGTTGTGTAAGACATTCATCCACATCTGGAGCGCCCGGAGGGAAGGGAGCCGTTAGAGTCGGAGAGGGGAGGAATAATAGTGAAAGAGAAGAAGAATAGAGGAAAATAGTGAGTTGGAAATGTTGGCTACTTGCTTGTTTGGTCTGTAAATTTGATTTGCGTACAGTTCTGTGATCATAGATGGTTTCTGCGTGAGATCATCTTTGTGACACAAGGATGAAATACTAAACCTTACAATAGAATTCAATAATCATTGTTCTATATATCACATATTAAATTTTGTACATCATTTTTTTTTTTTATTCAGCAAGGGTCAACTTTTGAACTTGCGATTCATCAAAAAATCCTGAAAAATAAAATGTATCACAGTTTCTACAAAAATATGATCTGTTTTCAACACTGATAATAATCATAAATGTGTGTTGAGCATCAAATCATCATATCAGAATGATTTCTGAAGGATCATGTGACTCTGATGCTGAAAATTCAGCTTTGATCACTGGATATAAATTACACTTATATATTCACATAGAAGACGAAAAGCTATTTTAAATTGTAATAATATTTCACATTATTACCTTTTTCTGCATTTTTATTACATAAATGCAGCCTTGGTGCGCTTCATTCAAGAACTCAGGAGCATTAACAAATCTTACCGACGATAGTGAATATTATTTGTGATGTGTTTATATTTGTCATTCTACAGAATTGGTTCAAAGTCAGAGTCGGAAACGTCTTTTCCCGCAAATTTTGTACGTATGCAAATCGTATAATATCCAAGGTTCGCATTTCTAGTAATTGTGGAATTAATTCTCATATCATATTTTCAGAAAGTTTTGGAATATTTTTCCTCTCCCCAAATTTGTCACGACCGAAACACAGCAATAAATAATTGAATAAGAAGAGTTACATTGAGCTGTTAAGATTTTGTTTAGATCTACCGAGGAAATAAACTTTTTGCTATTTTACAAAAAAAATTTATCAGCATTTCAAGTGTGAATTATTATATTTGTTGCATTTTTAATCTAATCTTTCTTTGTAAGAGGCATAAAGTTTGATTTCAAAGTGAAGGATTCGTTAGTTTGAATAAACATTGAACCAAACACCATAATGACATTTGAGTTGTTAATGCATTATACTTTGTTTGACAAAACATCCCGTGTTTCGGTAATGACCACAGATTTAACTCGCACACTAAAACACTACAACAGATTAAAATACTAATGATTTGGATAACTGTACTAAAACTGTGCTTATTTCCCCCTTTTGTCACTACCAAAACAATGATGACATGTTTCGGTCGTGACAATTTTAGATATTTTTAAGCCCGTTTTTTTTTTATTTGCATGCGTTTTTTTTTATTTGCATGTTTTTTTTATTTGCATGTTTTTTTATTTGCATGTGTTTTTTTTTATTTGCATGTGTTTTTTTATTTGCATGTTTTTTTATTTGCATGTGTTTTTTTTTATTTGCATGTTTTTTTATTTGCATGTGTTTTTTTTATTTGCATGTTTTTTAATTTGCATGTTTTTTTTTATTTGCATGTTTTTTTTTATTTGCATGTTTTTTTATTTGCATGTGTTTTTTTTATTTGCATGTTTTTTTTATTTGCATGTTTTTTTATTTGCATGTTTTTTTATTTGCATGTGTTTTTTTTATTTGCATGTGTTTTTTTTATTTGCATGTGGTTTTTTTTAATTTGCATGTGTTTCTTTTTGTTTGCATGTGTTTTTTTTATTTGCATGTGGTTTTTTTATTTGCATGTGTTTTTTTTATTTGCATGTGTTTTTTTTATTTGCATGTGTTCTTTTTATTTGCATGTGTTTTTTTTTATTTGCATGTTTTTTTTTATTTGCATGTTTTTTTTTATTTGCATGTTTTTTTATTTGCATGTGTTTTTTTTTATTTGCATGTGTTTTTTTTTATTTGCATGCGTTTTCTTATTTGCAGCACTTTGAGCTCTCTCGGCCACCGTATTTATGACTGAAATTCACAATTCATATATATGAGTATTATATATATATTATTAAAATATGTGTTTTATATATGAATGACGTGATTGTCATATCTTATTCCAAATACTGATCATTTATTAAGTTAATAGTAACACATATAAACAGTTGGGTTGATACAATTCTTCTAAATTTGTGACAGTATTTAGTGATCGGCTACACTTGTGTCACACAGACTTCAACATTCCGCATTCTAAACACAACAATGGTCACAAATTGTATTTAAAGTAAATTATCACGTTCTTTTTTAGTCACTAGAACTCTACTTTACTTATTAAGCTTTTGTCAGTACAGTATTTCACTTTACTTCGTTTTTTTAAGGCAATCCTAATATTTTCCTATAGTAATGTGAACACTAATAGAAAGTTAACTCGAACGCATGATTTTAAGTCAACAGTACTTGATTAACAATAAATTGTGTTAAGTTACACCAACTAATTAATACTCGACTCTACTTGGAAATTTTAAGGCAATCGGTTTCCTGACTTTTTCTAAGTAAAGTCAACTTATTACATTTCACAGTGTATATAAGGCAGTTGATGAGTGAAGACGACTACTTTATTTATTTATTTGATCTACTTCACAGACCCGAGAGCTCGTTCAGATGAAGAACTCCCTCACCTTCGCTCTCTAAACGTTCTTCGACTCACCAGCCAAAAAACTCGAGCGATTTTCCTCCACATCCTCACTATTTGTCTTCCTCTACCAGCTTCATTTACCCCTGGAGGTCTTTGTAAGGTGTCCAAATGACTTCTACAGTTTTCACGTTTGCTGTGGTCCGGTGAGTGACATCAGGCTGTAAAACACTTCTTTTAAGTGCATGCTTGAAATAACTCTCTCACCCTCACAGCTTCTTCCATCAGCGAGCAGCTTGTATCCGGTGGGACAGGAGCAGTGGTACGATCCCGGGACGTTTACACAGGCGTGGCCGCACAGAGGCCCTCCACGGTCAGCCTTATACACCTCACATTCATTCACATCTGGACACAGAATAACTCGACGTGTGATTAAAGGTGTGGGTTTGACAGAAAGGAAGCGAGAGGAAAAAAAATGCTTATGGAAAATGTTGCATTGATGGAGGGAAAATAAATCATAAAAATATATATAAATGTATGAGGTGGCATTTTGAGCATAAAATGAGCATAGATACAGATACAAATTTAGCCAAAGTAATTTATTTTCTGTAACAATTTAAAGTTTCAAAACAATAGAACAAATGCTGTTTATTTTGATCATTTATTTTTGTTCATTAATTATACTGTCATTATTTTAAAAATACAGAAAAATGTTCTGAAAGCGATCCTGTAATAATTTAATTTGACAAAATATACTTTATTATATGATTAATATTATATATATATATATATATATATTTTTTAATCATTATAAATGACATGGTCATTATATATATATATATTTCATGTCAACAAATGGAAAAATCAGCCCAATATTTGAAATCAGTTATTGTGTATACAGTTGTTTTCTTCAGTTATTGAAAAACTGTTGATTTAATGACCTTGAACAAAACTGAAAATCATATATTCAGTTATTTTATCAAAAACGTGTGGAGAGTTTTGAGGAAAACACCAAACTCTTGAAATAAAAACAATCTCTATAAAAAATGTGGTTATGATCACGTGTGTTACTTTTAAAATGTGTTTCACTACAGATGACAAAATACATGCTTTAAAAAGTCATTTGTAACGTATTTCGTTACATTACTCAAGTTTAGTCACTTCATCTAAATACTTTAGAATACTTTTGGAATACTAATAAGTGTGAAACAAACACAAAAAATATCATTGAGAGTTTTTATCTCACAATTCTGACTTTTTCCCTCAGAATTGAGTGATATAAAGTTGCAATTATGATTATAAAGTCAGAATTATGAGATATAAACTCGCAATATTGAGAAAAGTCAGAATTATGAGATATAAACTCACAATATTGAGAAAAGTCAGAATTATGAGATATAAACTCACAATATTGAGAAAAGTCAGAATTATGAGATATAAACTCACAATATTGAGAAAAGTCAGAATTATGAGATATAAACTCACAATATTGAGAAAAGTCAGAATTATGAGATATAAACTCGCAATATTGAGAAAAGTCAGAATTATGAGATATAAACTCGCAATATTGAGAAAAGTCAGAATTATGAGATATAAACTCACAATATTGAGAAAAGTCAGAATTATGAGATATAAACTCACAATATTGAGAAAAGTCAGAATTATGAGATATAAACTGACAATATTGAGAAAAGTCAGAATTATGAGATATAAACTCACAATATTGAGAAAAGTCAGAATTATGAGATATAAACTGACAATATTGAGAAAAGTCAGAATTATGAGATATAAACTGACAATATTGAGAAAAGTCAGAATTATGAGATATAAACTCACAATATTGAGAAAAGTCAGAATTATGAGATATAAACTCGCAATATTGAGAAAAGTCAGAATTATGAGATATAAACTGACAATATTGAGAAAAGTCAGAATTATGAGATATAAACTCGCAATATTGAGAAAAGTCAGAATTATGAGATATAAACTCACAATATTGAGAAAAGTCAGAATTATGAGATATAAACTCACAATATTGAGAAAAGTCAGAATTATGAGATATAAACTGACAATATTGAGAAAAGTCAGAATTATGAGATATAAACTGACAATATTGAGAAAAGTCAGAATTATGAGATATAAACTCACAATATTGAGAAAAGCCAGAATTATGAGATATAAACTGACAATATTGAGAAAAGTCAGAATTATGAGATATAAACTGACAATATTGAGAAAAGTCAGAATTATGAGATATAAACTCACAATATTGAGAAAAGTCAGAATTATGAGATATAAACTCGCAATATTGAGAAAAGTCAGAATTATGAGATATAAACTGACAATATTGAGAAAAGTCAGAATTATGAGATATAAACTCACAATATTGAGAAAAGTCAGAATTATGAGATATAAACTGACAATATTGAGAAAAGTCAGAATTATGAGATATAAACTCACAATATTGAGAAAAGTCAGAATTATGAGATATAAACTGACAATATTGAGAAAAGTCAGAATTATGAGATATAAACTCACAATATTGAGAAAAGTCAGAATTATGAGATATAAACTCGCAATATTGAGAAAAGTCAGAATTATGAGATATAAACTGACAATATTGAGAAAAGTCAGAATTATGAGATATAAACTCACAATATTGAGAAAAGTCAGAATTATGAGATATAAACTCACAATATTGAGAAAAGTCAGAATTATGAGATATAAACTGACAATATTGAGAAAAGTCAGAATTATGAGATATAAACTCACAATATTGAGAAAAGTCAGAATTATGAGATATAAACTCGCAATATTGAGAAAAGTCAGAATTATGAGATATAAACTGACAATATTGAGAAAAGTCAGAATTATGAGATATAAACTCACAATATTGAGAAAAGTCAGAATTATGAGATATAAACTGACAATATTGAGAAAAGTCAGAATTATGAGATATAAACTCACAATAATGAGAAAAGTCAGAATTATGAGATATAAACTCACACTAAATTCACAATTGCAAGAAAAAAAGTCAGTATTGCAAGTTTAAATCTCCCAGTTGTGACTTTATAACTTGCAATTGTGAGTTTAAATCTCGCAATTCTGAGAAAAAGAAGTCAGATTTGTGAAACACAAACTCACAATTGTGAGGAAAAGTTGCAGTGGCGAGTGAATTATAAAATGACTCACAAACAACTCTCACAAAACATCGACCAAATGATCATATGATAATAAGTATATATATTATGATATAAATATGTATCATTTCGCTTCAAAATATCTTTGCAAAGATGTTCTAATTCATAAAAAATCACACTTACATTTGTAGAAGTTGCCGATTCCCGTATTGCCGTCCGACATGTTTATTTTTCTTTCGCGTTGGATTTCGGGTGACGGCGCTTTAACGAGTGTACGTCGAATGTACGCTCAAAATCAGAGAGGATTGTGGGTAAATGTAGTGAACGAATGTAGGGAATGCAGTCGTTCGCTCAGAATTGGGACAGCGCACTATATAGGGAGCGCTTTATAGCGCAGCTATTCTCTTGTCGCCGCCTAGTGCCGTAACGATGTAATCGATGCAACCGTTATTTTTCAAGTGCGGAAAGACGCGAGTGCACACAATTTTTCAAGCTCGAGTTCGCCAACGTTAATCTACTAACTCCCCTGACCGCTTTGCCGGACAGAATGGCGGATTCGGGGTTACGATTGGTCCGATCGCCTGTCAATCAAACGGTTTGCGAAGGCTCGATTGGGCAGGTTTTATTGTTTGATGCTACGCATCATGGACCCACCCTGACAGATGCTGTTGTCGGAGGTGCCGCTCATGTGGAAGCCGGCGTCACAGCTGCAGTGCTGGGCTCGGTCCACTTTCGCACAGCGAGGCTTGCGGCTGAAGGCCGGGTCGTTCATGACGCTCCACTCCGGAGGGGCTGAGACGGAGAGAGAGAGAGAGAGAGAGCGGAAATGGAAAAGACAAACACAGTAAAAACCCCAGAGTTAACTCTGCTCAGATCACATTTGGTCCCTCTCTAAATAGAGTTAAAGTCACACATTAAGATATTATCATCATTTGCTAGTATTAATTAGCATGTTGCTAGCATATTTTAACATGTTGCTTCCATTTGACACAGTATCATTTTCTAACATTAATTAGCATTTTGCTAACATGTTTTAACATGTTTCTAGCATGATTTGAGATGTTATTATCATTCTCCAACATTAATTAGCATGTTGCTAACAAGATTTAACATGTTATTATTTTCTAGCATTAATTAGCTTGTTGCTAGCACGTTTGCTAGCGTTTTGGCATTGTTATAATTTTCGAACATTAATTAGCATGTTATTAGCAGGTTACTAACATGATTTAAGATATTATCATCATTTGCTAGCATTAATTAGCATGTTGCTAGCATATTTTAACATGTTGCTTCCATTTGACACAGTATCATTTTCTAACATTAATTAGCATTTTGCTAACATGTTTTAACATGTTTCTAGCATGATTTGAGATGTTATTATCATTCTCCAACATTAATTAGCATGTTGCTAACAAGATTTAACATGTTATTATTTTCTAGCATTAATTAGCATGTTGCTAGCACGTTTGCTAGCGTTTTGGCATTGTTATAATTTTCGAACATTAATTAGCATGTTACTAGCAGGTTACTAACATGATTTAAGATATTATCATCATTTGCTAGCATTAATTAGCATGTTGCTAGCATATTTTAACATGTTGCTTCCATTTGACACAGTATCATTTTCTAACGTTAATTAGCATTTTGCTAACATGTTTTAGCATGATATCATTTACTATCATTTGGAAGTTGCAAGGATGTTTTGCTAGCATGATTTAACATGAACTTTCTATCAATAATCAGCACGTTGTTTGCATGTTTTAACATGTTGGTAACATGTTTTAACGTTTCTAACATGATTTAAGATATTATTATAATTTGCTAACATAAATTAGCATTTTGCTAACATGTTTTAACATGTTTCTAGCATGGTTTAAGATGTTTTTATCTTTTTCTAACATTACTTAATATGTTGCTAGCAGGTTTTTTATTGTTAACATTATTTAGCATGTCATTATCATTTTCTGACATTAATTAGCAAGTTGCTAACATGTTGTTAGCATTATTTAGCATTTCATTATCATTTTTTGACATTAATTAGCAAGTTGCTAACATGTTTTAGCATGTTGCTAGCATTTTTTAACATGTTGTTAGCATTATTTAGCATGTTGTTATCATTCTCGAACATTAATTAGCATGTTGCTAACAAGATTTAACATGTTATTATTTTCTAGCATTAATTAGCATGTTGCTAGCACATTTGCTAGCATTTCGGCATTGTTATAATTTTCGAACATTAATTAGCATGTTACTAGCATGTTACTAACATGATTTAAAATATTATCATCATTTGCTAGCATTAATTAGCATGTTGCTAGCATATTTTAACATGTTGCTTCCATTTGACACAGTATCATTTTCTAACATTAATTAGCATTTTGCTAACATGTTTTAACGTTTCTAACATGATTTAAGATGTTATTATAATTTGCTAACATAAATTAGCATTTTGCTAACATGTTTTAACATGTTTCTAGCATGGTTTAAGATGTTTTTATCTTTTTCTAACATTACTTAATATGTTGCTAGCAGGTTTTTTATTGTTAACATTATTTAGCATGTCATTATCATTTTCTGACATTAATTAGCAAGTTGCTAACATGTTGTTAGCATTATTTAGCATTTCATTATCATTTTTTGACATTAATTAGCAAGTTGCTAACATGTTTTAGCATGTTGCTAGCATTTTTTAACATGTTGTTAGCATTATTTAGCATGTTATTATCATTCTCGAACATTAATTAGCATGTTGCTAACAAGATTTAACATGTTATTATTTTCTAGCATTAATTAGCATGTTGCTAGCACATTTGCTAGCATTTCGGCATTGTTATAATTTTCGAACATTAATTAGCATGTTACTAGCATGTTACTAACATGATTTAAAATATTATCATCATTTGCTAGCATTAATTAGCATGTTGCTAGCATATTTTAACATGTTGCTTCCATTTGACACAGTATCATTTTCTAACATTAATTAGCATTTTGCTAACATGTTTTAACGTTTCTAACATGATTTAAGATGTTATTATAATTTGCTAACATAAATTAGCATTTTGCTAACATGTTTTAACATGTTTCTAGCATGGTTTAAGATGTTTTTATCTTTTTCTAACATTACTTAATATGTTGCTAGCAGGTTTTTTATTGTTAACATTATTTAGCATGTCATTATCATTTTCTGACATTAATTAGCAAGTTGCTAACATGTTGTTAGCATTATTTAGCATTTCATTATCATTTTTTGACATTAATTAGCAAGTTGCTAACATGTTTTAGCATGATATTATTTACTATCATTTGGAAGTTGCAAGGATGTTTTGCTAGCATGATTTAACATGAACTTTCTATCAATAATCAGCATGTTGTTCGCATGTTTTAGCATGTTGGTAACATGATGTAACATTAGCTATGCTATATCATGTTACCAACATGCTAAAACATGCAAACAACATGTTTGTAACGTTATTTAACTTGTTAGCATGTTTCTAGCAGCTAGCATATGTCCTAAAATAAGGCGCGACAGTTGATACCTGATGAAGGTGTGTAATATAGACTGTTGTTGAATGCATAATATTTAAAAAAAATATATAAATAAAAAGTGACTTTTTTAAGGAGTTGCACAATATTTTCAAAGTAACACTGCTAGTGTTTTAGCATTAATGGGTGATCGCTTTGACACACATATAGAGTAAAGAAAGCCAGACCTGTCTGCGTCTGGTATTGACATTGAGTCCCGCTCCAGTTGTGTGGACAGGTGCACTTGTACTGGTTGAGAGCCTCCACACAGGTGCCGCCGTTCTGACACGGGTTACTGGCGCACACGCTCACGTCTGCGTGAAACACAACAGCCTTATGGGAATGACTCGTACTCTTAGCTGAGACAGGAAAGCTCACAATTAACAGGTTTCACGGCAAATCAAGTCGATTCATATTTTTATAGCACTTTATATAATAGAAATTCTCTAAAAGCAGCTTCAACAGTAAAAATCTGAAACGTAACAGTATGCATGATCCAAATCAAATGATCTCATTATGCAGCTTAATTTTGTTCAGTTCAATAACTGAAATAATTCCTCTATATATCAATTATCAATTATTAACTTTTGATCAGTAATATTGCGGAATATTACATGAAATAAATTCTGTCCTGATGCTCATAATGTTTTAAAATTAGAAAATTATATTATCGTATAAAAAATGGATCATCCAGATGTTTTGCATTGCGACATTTATCATTTCATGACAATTAAACAAAAAATGTATTACCGTAATGAATCTGGATTGTCTTTTTTTTGTTTTTGTTTTGGCACTTTTAACATTTTATGAAATAAAAAATAAATATGGAATAGTAGAAAGTGTAAATCTACTTAAAACAATGATTTAAATTAAAGGCAGGACTATAATTATTACTACTTTATACTTTAAAGGGGTCATGAACTGTGTTGTTTTATAATGTTTCCGCAATGCACTTATAATGTTAATATGCTTTTTACATCAAAAAGTGTCATAATCTAGAAATATAAAGCATTTTTTTAATCCCTCTCATCCGAACGCTCTGTTTTAAGGGGCGTGTCTGTCGTGAGACTTCAGTGTAACGCCCACTGCTGTGATTGGCTGACATCTTTGCATATGAAATCTCATTATTACTCTCTTGAAAACTTTGAGCATGTTTTTACTATCACAGCTCTCAAGGTGAACTAATCGTGAAGTGTTGATTATAGCATTATATTGAGATCGTGGCACGAAAGGTTGCAGTGATGATCATTAAAGTCGATCACAGACGTGTTGTTGAGCTCGTGAAAGCAGTGATCTCGTCATTGAAACTCACTAACGAATGCTTTCATCACCACTAACAGTGCAAACGTGATGAAACTCAAGAGATTCGTTGAATAAAACGGGAGTTTCGGTCACTGATAAACTCGCGCTGTTTGATTGACAGCTCCAGCGATTGCAAAGGGAGTGTTCTTATGTACTTTAATCACTGTTTAAATAACAGATTATTTAAGAGAAACAACGTGAAAGAACATCTGACTGTACATGAATCCATAATATGAGATCAGGCATCAGAAATAACAGTTACAGTTACTCACATTAATTAACACATAATTAACGATAATTAACACACGTTCTGAAACTGACTGTACGACGACTCTATAAGGAAAAGTTGATTTCTCAATTCATGCAATGTAAATATTGTTTACACTAATGAGAATGTGTAAATAGACTCTCATGTAAATAATTTATACATAATTTAAAAAAAAAATATTTAAAAAAAAAAAAAATTTATGGAATAACACCCAAAAAAGTTTGCTCAATTGCAGAAAAAGGTGTTTGGGAGTGACGTTCCTAAAGTTACACGCAGGGTTTTGAACAAATGTATTTATTTTATTGTAATTTTGGGGTAAAAACTAAAGAATTATCCTGAGTGGCCGTGTTTTGTAAAGCCACTAAATCTGGAATAACGTCTTTTATCGTGGATTTGCGCTCCTAATTAAGGCAGAATGAAAGAAATACTTGAAATGTCCCAGATTCTTATCTCCGTGTCTGTACAGAGCTGAGGATTATGTGTCCGTGGAAAACACCTGAATTGTTGAAGGAATTAAACGAGCCCACATTCTTCCCTGTTTCCTGTACAGAATGGCACAGTAAAATGAAACCGATCTCCTGGAATGTTAACAACGGAGTGGCGAAACGGAGGAGCGGTCAGAGGAGGGAGAGCTGAGCATCCCGTTTAACCCGCAAGTGAGTCGCGTTCGCATCCCTAATCGTAAACGGTCGAGAGGTCGGTTGGGTTTACAACAGCTACTGTGCCACACAACATCTGTGCGCAGCAAACCTCCATCTGCTCTCGATGGGAATTTACTGCCGTTGCTGTAAATATCAGTGATGGACAGTGAGAGCAAAAGCCTGCGAAGCGTTAACACATGTTAACCACAGATGAGGAGATACAGAGATCCCTGAGGAGCTGATGCAGTGATGCTTCGAACCACTTTCTTTTCATTTGATTTGTGGTTATTTCTATAACAAACGAGTTTCTGGGGGTGTGATGCTGCAAGTGATTGCAAAAGTATGCAAAACAATAACAATAAAAATTCCGTAATCGATGTTTTAGATGCTCAGTTTCAGATCAATGCATTTTCCATCATCACATCCATCTTCTATCATTTAATTTAATTTTTATTTATTTATTTTTAGATATTATTTTGGTATTATTTATACACTATTGTAATTTTTTTTTTTTTAATTTTTAGTTATTTTGTTACAGTTTGTGCCTTTGTCATTAAGTTTAATGTATTTTTATTTACGTTTTACTTTTAGTCATTTTAGGACTTAAACTTCAACTTATTTTATTTCCGTTTATTTCCAAGGCGACATTTATCATTTAAAGTTTTTTTTTATGTAGTATTTATTTTTTTTATTTTGCCTTTATTTTAATTTAATTAAACAAACTAATTAAATAAATTACATTTATAATAAAAATATTTTTTTTACATAGTATATATATATATATATATATATATGTTGTAATGTTTAAATTAAAATTTTTAAATGTAATTGTTTAATTAAATACAAAAAACTATTTTGAATAAAAATTTGGCCTAGTTCAATAATGTTTTTTATTTAATATTTTGAATTTTTAGGCGATTTTATGGTACTAAATAATATTTATGCTGTAGTTACAATCCATTTATTCACATTTTGAGCATAGATCTGAAAATGAAATTTCCAACTTAAGTTGTCATAAGTTTTTAATGCTTCACAGCACTGACTTAATTTTGGTCTATTTTTAAAGACGACACTTGGCAAATTATTGCTGAAGTGAAAAAAAGTTACAGAATTTTGTTATGAAAAATGCACAAAAATACTATTTTAAATTTTTTATATTAAATATATATTTTCAAAAACTGCAAGAAAATCAAAGCCATAAATCTAAACGAGTTCCAAATTTGAGGTTGATATCTCCAAAAAAAAAAAGAGCTTTCAGTGAGATTGTGAAATTTGTCTCCCATTCATTTCCAATGCGGACGCGAGCACAAGTGTGACTTTTTTTCCAGGAACATTTAACCTTTTCGAATCATATCCATGATTTTTTTTGTGTGTGTGTGTGCTCCCATAGAAAGTGCCAAAACCTTTCGTCCCATTCCGATGAAGTAAAAAATAAAAAGACGGAAGAGTTAAGATGTTTTGCTTTGTAACGTTTCTCATGAAAATTAAACAAATTCTGATTACAAGAATTTGTAAGTGTGTATGTTTGTCATTTTCAGTATTTCACTATGTAAAAAAAAAAAGTGATGAAAATTATCGTCAGTGGTAATCAACATTCTCCCACAAACGCTGTCGATTCGACTTGTATTGTATCCACAGGGAAATCTCAGTTCCTGAAAGCTCCAGCTGCACATCCGATAAAAGGACATTTAAGCAGAAAGACAGTGAAAGTCGATGAGAAAAAGGAGGTTTGGAGTCTAAAGTTTTGACTTTCTTGCCAAAGGAATTTTTCTTCAACAACAGCGCTCACGATCCGTCTCCTGTTTATTTTCTTTCCCAGGAAGCTTAAGCACGAGAATTTGCCGAAATAAAAGCTTCGCTTCAGTCCCCAAGCTATTTCAAACCTCCTTATGAACATACTTATGTTTTTTCATCCACTCCGAGAGGTGCAGAACTCTGAAAATAGACTCGCTTACACCCACCTGCAGCAATATAGACATTACACCGTCTGTGCTGCCTTCAAACACACACGCCTTTCAAACACACCGCGTCCCACTGTACCACTTGGAATGTCCCGAATGCGGCCGGCAGCGATATTAAAGGAAGTCATCAATAGCATGCTTGGCATAGTTTCGTGCTATCGGAGCATGGGCCGCTTAATGAGATGTGTGCATGAGCTTAAGCTCTGCCCACTGAGACACAAACACACACACCACCAGTCTAACGCTATATGAGGCCTGTTTCTGCCACTAAAAAAACGTTAACATTAAAAAAAGTGTGATTTTTTATCTCACAATCGCGAGTATTAAACTCAGAACTGCGCACCTACGTCACGTGACCTTTCCGACATGATGACGTAATGTGTGGCGCATCGCAGAGCAAGACGTGCATTTGTGGTTAAAAAGGTTTTTTTATATATATTAAATGTGCGATGGTTTCTCTAGATCAGACTCTTATTCCTCGTCTGGGATCATGTAGAGTCTTTGAAGCTGCACTGAAACTGGACCCGTTGAACCCCATTGAAGTCCACTATAAATCCTGGAATGTTTTCCTCATTTCTTTTCCACTGAAGACAGAAAGACTTAAACATCTTGGTGGACACGGAGGAGAGGAAATTACCAGGAGATTTGAATTCTGAAGTCAACTAATCCTTTAAGCACAGTATTTGTTTTTATTGAATTTAATTTTAGTACTTCAACATTAAGGGTTCAAACTTAACACCCAAACATGATAATTCAGTCATTAATTCCTCACTCGTGAGACCTTCGATCATCTTCAGAACACAAATGAAGATATTTTTGATGAAATCCGACGGTTCAGTGAGTCTCTGTTGATGAACACTTTGAGACACTAAAACATATTTAAATCAGGTCATGTGACTACAGTGGTTCAACCTTAATGTTATAAGGTGGCGAGAATAACGACTAAAAAATAACGACTTTATTCAACAATATCTAGTGATGGACGATTTCAAAACACTGAAGCTTCACGAATCTTTTGTGTCGAATCAGTGGTTCGGATCACATGAACTATTGAAATTGCTTGAAATTGTTTACTGAAATCATGTGACTTTGGCGCTCTGAGATTCGAAACAAAATAACCGTAAAGCTTCAAGCAGAAATTTGATTTATTTTTAGGGCTTCAAGCGTGTAGCGCAGAAACTCTATTGTAATTGTTAAAATTTCCAAGGATCAGCGTTCTCCCTTAAAAGTGATCCTCCAGACCAAACCGTAAGTCGTAGAGGCTTGAAACTTTGAGGGCTGGTAGTACTCACACCGTCTACAACGTCACCAAGGCTCGAGCTGATCGGCCTGACGGGGGCGCTACAGCGGTCAAAAGTACGAAATGGCTCATAGCTCCTATAGCTTCAATGGAATCCTTGGATCAAGACGGACAAAATGGTGAAATTTTTGGCTATTTCGGATTTTTTGAGAAACCACCTATTGCGAACAAGTCCTAAGTTTTTGACTGGATCGGAACCAAACCAGTGCAGTGAGATTCTCCAGACTCTGATTGTCAATTATTAAGAAAAATAGTTGAAATTTCGATTTGTGGTCCCTAATGGCCGCCAAAACGTTCAAAGTGGCCGGAGCCACGTTTATTTAAATGGCTATAACTCATGAACGGAATGAGATACTTTCACCAAATTTGGCACACCTATGCAAGAGCTCATTCTGAGGTCACGTGAAAAAGGACATGGCGACTGGCCACTTGGTGGCGCTATAACAGGAAAAAAACATGGCTATAACTACTTCACAGTTAGTGAACAAATCGGCCACCGCACACACACACACCAAATTCGTACCGCATAGTTGAACTCCTCATTCTGAGCAACTGTGCTTCTAAGACCGCCGCTGTCCATCAAATCGCTCGTTAAATATCGGAGATTATTTCAAAAACCAACTTTGGCGAACTAAGTTTTTGGCTCAACTTCGATAACTATTAAAAAGCTTTAAAATCCATATATTTCCAATGGTAAATTGCCTGTATTGGCTGTAAATGGTCTTTTCCATCTATGATCGAGATGGTTCCAGCCTTGCTAAATAAAACAAAAAATCTATTTACGTTTTAAGGTGCTTAAAACGCTTGCGCCCTGATAATTGCGCCCTATATTTATTTACTTATTTTTACTTTGACGTCGAAATGGGTTCCCAGTCCTCCTGCTTCATCCGTTTAAAATTAAAATAACTCAAATTTAGTCATATTTCATTTTAATTTAACATTTGAATGCATGAACTAACCATGAGCAATACATTTGCTACAGTATTTATTCATCTTTGGTTAATACAAATAACTAACTAATGTTTAAGGAGTCTTTAGGTCAAATCTTGAGAAACACATGTTCAGTCAAGTGTCAAGTCAAGTCATCTTTAGCGCTTTTTACAATGCAAATTAGAAAGAATACATAAGAAAATGGTGTCATTGTGCAACTTATTCTATATATTATTGATTCATTCCGTTGCAAATATCAGTAGTTATTAGTCTAGTTCATTTATGTATAGTAGCACTGTAGAAAACAGTGACGTAATCGTCCAGCTCGGCTCAGTTCGCATACAACGACACCAAAAACACGGCTGAATATCAAGTGTGTCTAAACTTTCGTGTGGTCCGAGCTGAAACTTGACCTATGAATCTGGCTCTTTTTACAGTAGCCCGACCAGTCGAGGGCAAAGCATGAAGGCATTGAGACGCACCATGGACAGGAATGCAAGTACAGGTGTTTTGCTGCGTTCCGGGACACTTAATGCTTCTTTAACGAGCGCTTCATTCAGTGCAGCTCAAGGGCGAAGAATGCCTCTCTTTCTTTACCAACTCCTTATCTCCGTGCCCATGTGTGTAGAGTTCGTTTTGCAAGCTGTGGTGTTCACAGTCAGTTTCTTTCACAAGCACAGGTATTCAGCCACTATCTCAGTAGCGTCACTCTCAATGGGATTTCAGATTACCCAGCTCACAATACAACAATAAAATGTGTGTCTTTGTCCGGGAATTCTGCTCAATAACACAGATATAGTTTCATGAGAATGTGTGATGATGATTTTTGAGTCTCTAATCTACTGCAACAATTTTCTTTTGCAGGGGTCTTCGATCTTTTTCAGTTCAAGGACTCTGGGTAGTGTTTATTTTCACGAATAGATGAACATTATTATCATTTATACAACAGTTCTTTCTGGTTCTCGAATCTGATTGGCTGAGAAGCGACAATGGTAATTTTTTACAAATACTTCCCTTGTTGTGCCAAGAACTGCTATTTTAAGAGTTTTTTAGGTGAGAAAGTTGTTGTTTAGACCTGTAATATGGGACTCGTATTTAATCATAGCGCCTATTTCACAAATTGTTTTTCGGAGATGCGAGCTCCAGGCCGTCAGCGGTCGTTCAGTGCTCGTATACCCGCCGAGAACAGGGGTCTTCGACCTTTTTCAGTTCAAGGACTCTGGGTAGTGTTTATTATCACAAATAGATGAACATTATTATCATTTATACAACAGTTCTTTCTGGTTCTCGAATCTGATTGGCTGAGAAGCTCGTTCAGTGCTCGTATACCCGCCGAGAACAGCCTCATCTCATGCTTCGGAGATTTGCCGCTGTGTCCTATAGTGGTTATTCATTTTGGGTACATAAAACTTTAGGCTTATTAATCTATTAAACTTGTTCCTGAGCAAATGGAATTGGGCTATGTTAAATGTAATCATTTAATATATAGGTTATATTTAACTTATATCCTGTAGAGCACTGCTTTTGTACGTTTGACTGAATTGTACAATGTGTGTTTATTTCCTAACGTCATTTATAATGGCTGTTGTTGTTCATTTAAATATTATACTTCAATAAATATTATTTTATGTAAATAATATGTTGTATTTGGTCTTGAGAAAGGGTCAATTAGTGCGTAACATGGAGTGATTGAAAGTTATATTAACCCTAAAAAGAGCAAGATCATAAAGAGACATCGGAAAATTTATTTATTGCTATTTTCCATCTTCTTAGAAAAAACATGACTTTCATTTTTGATTTTAATGTTTGTATCTCCCAGGATAAATCGCCCGTTTTGGGGTATAAATTAAGCAAATTTAATTATTCATACACCATTTTTTAATGTTAAAGATGAAAAATTCTTTTGACATTTTTTTCATGTTAATGTAAATGTCAAATATGACAAAACAGACTTGGGAAACATTTATTTGTCCATCTCCCAATTATCATTGATTTGCAATGAATTGCAAATATGAGCCATATTGCTCATATATCATATAATATTATTATATATCATATAAATTTCTCATTTTCATTAATTTTATTAATATCAATTATATATATATATATATATATATATATATATATATATATATATATTATGATTAGCTCAAAAGTACAGGACAGTGTTCTGACCAGAATCAGTCCAGTAGGTTCCATTGATAATGATGCATATTAACTTGACACTTTTTGACCCACCTTTACAGACGGCACCGACTCCGCTCCAGGTGCCGTTGTCCTGGCACACACGTGTCCCCGGCCCCATCAAGCGATAACCTTGAGAACATGTGAAATGGACCTCGTGACCCACCAGGTACTTTGAGCCGAACTTCCTGCCGTGGGCCGGAGCCACCAGAGGTGGGCATGAGAACTGGGCTAGAGATGAAAGGACAGGAGAAAAAGACATGAAGAGAGGGGGAGGTGGAAGAGGAATGTCAGATAGAGAAGGGTTACATGAGGGACGGAAGTCACGCATGCTGAAATGTTGAATTATTTTGCCTGAAGCCAAGCACATGTTACTGAATGTGGGAACCGTCATGGGAAAAGATGCATGGGAAATGCCTCATTTCAAACAGACAGCTTACGAATACGTGAACAATACCACATGGACAAGTGCTGGTGCGGGTCTGTTGTTTATGCAACTTATATTAAGTTGACTCTTGAAAAACGTTGGTCTTATTGTACACGAAAAAGTTTGTTTTTGTACATCACAATGCTATACCTCGCTTCTGACATGAAAACTGGATACTGGGATTAACAAAAACAATCCAACAGTGAGCATGTTTTTAGAAGGGGTGGTTTTTTAGTCACAATGGGGAATGAGAAAAATATGGAAGCTTGTTTACGCAACTAAATTTAAAAAAAGGTAATTGCTACTTTTTTCTCAGAATTGAGATATAAAGTCAGAATTGCGAAATCTAAAGTCAGAATTGAGAGATATAAAGTCAGAATTGCGAGATATAAAGTCAGAATTGTGAGATATAAAGTCAGAATTGCGAGATATAAAGTCAGAATTGAGAGTTATAAAGTCAGAATTGAGAGTTATAAAGTCAGAATTGCGAGATATAAAGTCAGAATTGTGAGATATAAAGTCAGAATTGAGAGATATAAAGTCAGAATTGAGAGTTATAAAGTCAGAATTGTGAGATATAAAGTCAGAATTGAGATATAAAGTCAGAATTGTGAGATATAAAGTCAGAATTGTGAGATATAAAGTCAGAATTGAGAGTTATAAAGTCAGAATTGAGAGTTATAAAGTCAGAATTGCGAGATATAAAGTCAGAATTGTGAGATATAAAGTCAGAATTGAGAGATATAAAGTCAGAATTGAGAGATATAAAGTCAGAATTGAGAGTTATAAAGTCAGAATTGTGAGATATAAAGTCAGAATTGAGATATAAAGTCAGAATTGTGAGATATAAAGTCAGAATTGTGAGATATAAAGTTAGAATTGAGAGTTATAAAGTCAGAATTAAGAGATATAAAGTCAGAATTGCGAGATATAAAGTCAGAATTGAGAGATATAATGTCAGAATTGTGAGATATAAAGTCAGAATTGCGAGATATAAAGTCAGAATTGTGAGATATAAAGTCAGAATTGAGAGATATAAAGTCAGAATTGAGAGTTATAAAGTCAGAATTGTGAGATATAAAGTCAGAATTGAGATATAAAGTCAGAATTGCGAAATCTAAAGTCAGAATTGTGAGATATAAAGTCAGAATTGAGAGTTATAAAGTCAGAATTAAGAGATATAAAGTCAGAATTGCGAGATATAAAGTCAGAATTGTGAGATATAAAGTCAGAATTGCGAGATATAAAGTCAGAATTGAGAGATATAAAGTCAGAATTGAGAGTTATAAAGTCAGAATTGTGAGATATAAAGTCAGAATTGAGATATAAAGTCAGAATTGTGAGATATAAAGTCAGAATTGTGAGATATAAAGTCAGAATTGTGAGATATAAAGTCAGAATTGCGAGATATAAAGTCAGAATTGAGAGATATAAAGTCAGAATTGAGAGTTATAAAGTCAGAATTGTGAGATATAAAGTCAGAATTGAGATATAAAGTCAGAATTGTGAGATATAAAGTCAGAATTGTGAGATATAAAGTTAGAATTGAGAGATATAAAGTCAGAATTGCGAGATATAAAGTCAGAATTGCGAGATAAAGTCAGAATTGAGATATAAAGTCAGAATTGTGAGATATAAAGTCAGAATTGTGAGATATAAAGTCAGAATTGTGAGATATAAAGTCAGAATTGTGAGATATAAAGTCAGAATTGAGAGATATAAAGTCAGAATTGAGAGATATAAAGTCAGAATTGAGAGATATAAAGTCAGAATTGAGAGATATAAAGTCAGAATTGTGAGATATAAAGTCAGAATTGTGAGATATAAAGTCAGAATTGAGAGATATAAAGTCAGAATTGTGAGATATAAAGTCAGAATTGAGAGATATAAAGTCAGAATTGAGAGATATAAAGTCAGAATTGAGAGATATAAAGTCCGAATTGTGAGATATAAAGTCAGAATTGTGAGATATAAAGTCAGAATTGTGAGATATAAAGTCAGAATTGAGAGATATAAAGTCAGAATTGTGAGATATAAAGTCAGAATTGAGAGTTATAAAGTCAGAATTAAGAGATATAAAGTCAGAATTGCGAGATATAAAGTCAGAATTGAGAGATATAATGTCAGAATTGTGAGATATAAAGTCAGAATTGCGAGATATAAAGTCAGAATTGCGAGATATAAAGTCAGAATTGAGAGATATAAAGTCAGAATTGAGAGTTATAAAGTCAGAATTGTGAGATATAAAGTCAGAATTGAGAGATATAAAGTCAGAATTGAGAGTTATAAAGTCAGAATTGTGAGATATAAAGTCAGAATTGTGAGATATAAAGTCAGAATTGCGAGATATAAAGTCAGAATTGAGAGATATAAAGTCAGAATTGAGAGTTATAAAGTCAGAATTGTGAGATATAAAGTCAGAATTGTGAGATATAAAGTTAGAATTGAGAGTTATAAAGTCAGAATTGTGAGATATAAAGTCAGAATTGCGAGATATAAAGTCAGAATTGCAAGATAGAGTCAGAATTGAGATATAAAGTCAGAATTGTGAGATATAAAGTCAGAATTGTGAGATATAAAGTCAGAATTGTGAGATATAAAGTCAGAATTGTGAGATATAAAGTCAGAATTGAGAGATATAAAGTTAGAATTGAGAGATATAAAGTCAGAATTGCGAGATATAAAGTCAGAATTGCGAGATAAAGTCAGAATTGAGATATAAAGTCAGAATTGTGAGATATAAAGTCAGAATTGTGAGATATAAAGTCAGAATTGTGAGATATAAAGTCAGAATTGAGAGATATAAAGTCAGAATTGAGAGATATAAAGTCAGAATTGAGAGATATAAAGTCAGAATTGTGAGATATAAAGTCAGAATTGTGAGATATAAAGTCAGAATTGAGAGATATAAAGTCAGAATTGTGAGATATAAAGTCAGAATTGAGAGATATAAAGTCAGAATTGAGAGATATAAAGTCAGAATTGAGAGATATAAAGTCAGAATTGAGAGTTATAAAGTCAGAATTGTGAGATATAAAGTCAGAATTGTGAGATATAAAGTTAGAATTGAGAGATATAAAGTCAGAATTGCGAGATATAAAGTCAGAATTGCGAGATAAAGTCAGAATTGTGAGATATAAAGTCAGAATTGTGAGATATAAAGTCAGAATTGTGAGATATAAAGTCAGAATTGTGAGATATAAAGTCAGAATTGAGAGATATAAAGTCAGAATTGTGAGATATAAAGTCAGAATTGAGAGATATAAAGTCAGAATTGAGAGATATAAAGTCAGAATTGTGAGATATAAAGTCAGAATTGTGAGATATAAAGTCAGAATTGTGAGATATAAAGTCAGAATTGAGAGATATAAAGTCCGAATTGTGAGATATAAAGTCAGAATTGTGAGATATAAAGTCAGAATTGTGAGATATAAAGTCAGAATTGTGAGATATAAAGTCAGAATTGAGAGATATAAAGTCAGAATTGTGAGATATAAAGTCAGAATTATGAGATATAAAGTCAGAATTGGGAGATATAAAGTCAGAATTGAGAGATATAAAGTCAGAATTGCGAGATATAAAGTCAGAATTGAGAGATATAAAGTCAGAATTGAGAGATATAAAGTCAGAATTGTGAGATATAAAGTCAGAATTGAGAGATATAAAGTCAGAATTGTGAGATATAAAGTCAGAATTGAGAGATATAAAGTCAGAATTGCGAGATAAAGTCAGAATTGAGAGATATAAAGTCAGAATTGAGAGATATAAAGTCAGAATTGTGAGATATAAAGTCAGAATTGAGAGATATAAAGTCAGAATTGAGAGATATAAAGTCAGAATTGAGAGATATAAAGTCAGAATTGAGAGATGAAAAATAGCAATTACTTTTTTAATTTTTTATTTCAAGGCGGAAACAAGCTTCCATAAAAAACTGCACAATCCAGTCACATCAGAGCTTCAGTGTAGAAGATGATCAGTAGTTCGTCACAGAATCTACTTCATTTCGTCCTCTCACGCACTGGCTTCTACAAACGCCAAAGTAATTCTTGATCACTCCTGCCGCCAACCCCGGTTCATGAAATGTGCATCAGCGCGGGCCAAATGACACAGCCTCACATCCGAGCCATTCACATCATCCGTGGAGTACTGAGTGTAATCGAGACCTTGGACTCCTTTCCAAACTTGAAGAACCAGCCAGACCACTCATTTGAAGGAAGGAAGTCATTTCATGCTTCTAAAATACAAATAGATTTTGAGAGACCTTGGATTTGTTGGAATTTTGCGGCATTTATTCGGATTAATAAATCGTCTATGCAAGAATCACTGTCCAAAAACAATTTTTTTTATTGACTGAATACTTTTATCGCCAACTAACACACACTCTTTCATTCAAAAAACACATTTCGCAGAGCGCAAATGTTTGACTGAAGACCCTTCAGTGCAACTTATTAATTTTCCTGATTAAAAGAACCGATTCCAATAAAAGGCTTTAGTCAGAGAACAGATTAAAAGCGTGAATATAGTCACAATCGTAACCCCATTTCGTCATCAGAGCGGTCAGGGGAGTCAGTAGATGAACGCTGGTGAAGTTGAATCACGTCTTGAAACAACATTCCTTCTGATGTTCATTCATGTTTATTTTGCTAGAAATGAACTAGTATGAAGAGATGATGGAGGAGCGACACATTAAACACACACTAGACGCTATTGATTGATTCAACTTCTGTTTGAAATATGAAACTGTTTCATACGTTGTCAGAGTCTCTTTGCTCAGTATTTTTCACTGCGTGAGAACATGATGTGTGGCGTGAGAGCGGACATAGCAACAGTAACTAAAGGGGGCGGGGCTTTGCGAAAGATAAATTTAAAGGGAACCCATAAGATCCCCAGAATGTGTGTGTGAAGTTTCAGCTCAAAATAAAGATAATTTATTATCGCTTGTCAAATTCGCCTCTATTTGGGTGTGAGCAAAAACACTGCGTTTTTGTGCGTGTCCCTTTAAATGCAAATGAGCTGCTGCTCCAGAAGAGGGCGGAGCTTTATCAGCTCAACAACAACAAAGCTGGGGAATCTCACGCAGACAAAATGAGGAAAGTGTTCAAACGGACGGAGAGACTCAGGAAGTGGATAAATTGATGTTGATCAGCTCATCACTAGCATCACGTTCATCTTTTGCGTTGAATCGACCCTCGTTTGTGAAGCGGTCCGGCGTAAAATGAACGACACTCGACGACAACAACTCTAAAGCGTCCCGACATGGCCCCGCCCCCTTTGTTGCCTATTCCCCGGGGGCGGGGTTTATGTCAATTTTAGGGTTTGTGATGTCACCAACTCGGGAAAGAAGCTCATTGCAGACAGTATTTAAGAAATAATCATTTCACAGTGATAATGAAGCCGTACTTACATGAGGACTGGTCCGCTTGGGGGAACTTGGACACGGAGTTTTGCAGGTTGGCGAGCTTGGATTTCATAATCCGAAGCCCTTCGGCGAATCGGATCTCCTGTCCTTTAAGAAACTTGTCCATCTGACGCAGGATGCCCATCACTCGGTGCTTATCCATGCAACCCTGAGGCACGAAAGCGCACGAGTTAAGCAACCGCCCGAGCACCTGGTTACAATTTGATGGCAAGCAGTTATCCCTAAATTACAGAACACGAGCTCACATGCAGGAGATACTGCACATCCAAAATGATCCCACAAAACGTTAGCTTTGTATGGAAATGAAAAAGTGGCACACGTGAATGATCAAGGCCAGATGTTGTGGGTGATGTCATGGGGACTCCTGCGGGGCACGACATGAAAGCTCAGACCGGCGTGCCAGCACTCAACCAAGTTCCCTTAGAAACACAAATATTACTCCAATTGATCAGGAGCGATGTTGTCCCAGATGCATTTGGACCAGTGGGCAACCTCTAAGGTCCTCTCCAGGAGCCACATGTAAGCGTCTAACGCTCTTTTTCTCCTCGGCAGCTCGATGGCAGTCATTCAAAAAGCTGTTAGGCAGATGTCTCTACGACCTCTGTCCAAGAGACTGGTCTCCTGTATGTTATTCATGGCAAGTTAAATCCAGCCTCGTTAGAGGAGAGAGGAAATGTTTGGGCTTTAAATCTCACTGTGCATTTGCCATGGTAAATAAAGACAGTGCTAATCTGGATCAAACACAAAACTGCATCTGACATTTTTAGTGATTTGGCTCCAAATAACACGTAAAACGTCTGAATGGCATTGCATTAGATTCGTTTATTTATTGTGAAGGTAAAACGACGTTCAAAATGAACCTGTGGGACACAAAATGACTTCATTCATGCACTGAAAATCACATTTCAAGAGCAGAACTTCTTGTTTTTAAGTGTTTTTAGTGCTTCTGTAATGTATTTTTGATCACTAAAATATCATACAATATGCATTCAGATAGATAAATGTAAATTTATTTCACTATATTAATGTAAATGTTAAATAATCATTCATTCAAGCCTATACTTACTTGTGTTGCATCACTGCAGTTGTACAGTGATAAGACGTTCAGCAGGAGAAAAACTGTGTATGATAAATTCATCCTCCTGTATCCAAGTCTCCTTAAAACCGCACAAATGTCTTCTTGTGTTGGTTGTTTTGAATCCTCAAGTGTTTTTACAAGTCACTGGAACAAGCCCGAGAGGAAATGTCTGATGAACGGTAGCAGAAGTTGGTGAAGATGCTCCTGCTCTCCTCATGAAGACTCGTCTGAGCGCCTGTCTGATTCGCGATTTGTTCTGTTGGATCGATTCTTTCAAATGATTCAGTTGAAATGAATCGCCAAGCTCGGATTCTTCTGTGAGCGCAGCATCTGTGTGAACTAAATACAGACTTATAATGCCATTTGTTTCCTAAATGTTCTCAATTTTTAAAGGTAGTTCAAGTTAAATGGATTGAAAGACAAGAGAGAAGGATCTAACGTGGTACTATGTCAGATTTTTGGGTTTTGCTGCCACCGCGTGTTCATGGTGGGTCTTGCACGGCAAATATAGAGTATTTTTATTTTATTTTTTTCTTCTGATTGACAGGCGATCTAACCAATCATAACCGCGAATTCGCCATTTTGTCCGACAAAGCAGTCGGGGGAGTTTTCCCGCGTTTTCTTGTCACGACCGAAACAGTGACAGTGAGATTTTAACACACTTCTACATTTTTGATCAGGAATTAATCCCTTGTCCCTCAGTTATGCAAATCATTAGTATTTTAATATGTTTTAGTAGTGAGTTCAATTCTGTAACAACCGAAACATGGGCTGTTTTGTCAAAAATAAATATAATATCGAATTGTCAACTACGATGTTATTATATTATTATATGTTTGGTTCAGTGTTTATTCAAACTAACGAATCCTTCACTTTGAAATCAAACTTTATGCCTTTTACAAAGAACGATTAGATTCAAAATACAACAAATCTCATAAATTATATTTGAAATATTGCTAGAATTGTAATTGTTATTGATTTTACCTGTGATAACTTAATTTTTTTTTTTTTTTTTTTAAAGCAAAAATCTTAACAGGTCAATGTAACTCTTCTTATTAAATTATTTATTATTGTGTTTCGGTACTGACAGATTTGGGAAGAGGTTACAATATATACAATATAGACAATACAATATTAGGAAAAGGAAAATTTGTGGAAAAAGAATTTGAACCAGTTCTGTAATGGCCCATTTAAGACAGAAAGTTTACATATACAGTTTTTCAAAACATTACAACATCATTATAGCATCATTATAAACATCATTATAAACATCATTGTAGCAGCGAACGCCGTTTTCTTCTTAAAATCAGGACAGATGTCACGATGCCCATCAGAATCCCGAGAAGTAGTGAACAAGCCCAGTAGAGATGTGATGTGGGAGCTGAAAACACAGGCCCTTGAGAAAACATGGTACTGATCAGGGTTGGGGAGTAACGAAACACAAGTAACTTAGTTACATATTTAAAATACAAAATTTGAGTGACGGTGTTTGATTTGAAATGGGTGGTAATCAGATTCCAGTTCCATCTGAAAAGTGTTTTAGATTACCAAAGTGATTACTTTGAGTTTTAATGTCATTTAAACAGCGATTGGTGATTCTCTGACTCTGACCGTCTGAAAAAGACCAGTTCAGTTTCATGTTTTCCACTGTTTTCATGTTTTGAGTCATTTTATAATTCACTCGACACTGCGACTTTTTCTCCCAATTAGTTTTTTTCATTCACAATTGTGAGTTTGTGTTTCACAATTCTGACTTCTTTTACTCAGAATCGCGACATTTAAACTCACAATTGCAAGTTATAAAGTCAGAATTGGGAGATTTAAACTTGCAATACTGACTTTTTTTCTTGCAATTGTGAATTTAGTGTGAGTTTATATCTCATAATTCTGACTTTATAACTCACAATTGCAACTTTATATCACTCAATTCTGAGGGAAAAAGTCAGAATTGTGAGATAAAAACTCTCAATGATCTTTTTTGTGTTTGTTTCACACTTATTAGTGTTCCAAAGTATTCTAAAGTATTTAGATGAAGTGACTAAACTTGAGTAATGTAACGAAATACGTTACAAATGACTTTTTAAAGCATGTCTTTTGTAATCTTAGTGAAATACATTTTAAAAGTAACACACCCAGCCCTGGTACTGATTTTGGCAATTGTATTTCTTACTTTTAAATGCAAATTATATTTCATTATTTCAAAAAATAGAAAAAAAGGGGAATAAACTCACTCCACGTTTTCATTTTGGGTTCCGCCAGACTGCCGTGTCTCACTTCACACGTGTACTCGTCTCCAGTCTGCGGGGTGAAGGTCATGTACTTGTACACTCTGAAGGTCCAGTCTTTGCCATATATCAAGTCAGAGGTCTCTACCTTCACGATGGACTTACGGCTATTTAGAAACAAGTTTATTTCAATGTCACCAGGATAAAACCCGGTGGCATAGCAGTAAAGGACATTTGCTTTTCCTTCTTCCTCAGGAAACTCAGTGTACACGTTGACTGAAGGACGTACTGTGGACAAACAGAGATTAACAGGTAATTGCAAAACAGAAGCAAATTACTTCCAAGTGGCGATCAGATTTACCCAAAAGTGGCTTTGATGAGTTTGTTTCCTCTTTGAGTTTCTCCAGGTATTCAGCTTGTCGATAGAATCCCTTTGTCACCTCGTCCCGGCAAAAAATGCCGTCGCGCTTCTCTAAAACAGAAAACCCAGCGCTTGCGCTCGGACGTAGGGCAAATGTTTTATTTTCCTGGTCAAAGTATGCAAATATGCTGTCATTCACCAGAACAACAACTGCCTGATCCATGGACCCGTTTCCCATCGTGCGAGTGTAGGCCAGGACATTTACTGTGTAGAAGTCTAAAAAAAAAGAGAGTAACGATATGGAATAGGTCAGTTTTAAATTTATTTATTTATTTTAATATTGTTAATAACAATAATTTAATGGAACAACAGCATAAATCAATATAGTCCTGACTGGACGACAGGTGGAGCTGGGGATGTGGGAGGGTAATTATGCTCCATATCTGAAGTCGTGTTTACGAGCTCGTCGCATTCAAGTGCTTCGTTGTCAGAAAGAACACGAACCATGGAGGACACCAGGTTTATTCTTGCCTATTAATTGGAAAAATCCCGTCCCGTTCATTGACAACCATTTGAACATTCACCACGCCATCTATGGTCCATTCGGAAAGTATTCACAGCGCTTTACTTTTTCCACATTTTATGTTACAGCCTCATTCCAAGAAGTTTGTGTGAAATCTTTGCAAATTTGTAAAAAATAAAAAAACGATAAAATCACATGTACATACACAGTAAAATCCCCAGAGTTAAATCAACTCTGCTCAGATAACATTTGGTCCCTCTCTAAATAGTGTTAAAGTAACACTGAACTAGTGTTAAAGTAACACTCTTCAGAGATTGAATGTCTTTTATCTTCAGTTGTGGTTCTTGTGTTTCTCTGTCCTTCAGTGATTCTGCTTGTTGACAGCAGGCGTTCATCATTAATGTTCAATCGTCTCTTAATTAATTGCTTAATTATCTCATTAACTTTAACTCTGCTTCAGTGTTACTTTAACACTATTTAGAGAGGGACCAAATGTTACCTGAGCAGAGTTGATTTAACTCTGGGGTTTTTACTGTGGAAATATTCACAACCTTCGCTCAATACTTTAAAAAAAAACTTAATTTCGGGAAGTTCGCAGTGGTAAACATGACTTGAGAGCGTGTTTATGTCCAATTTTTATTAGGAAACTGGTTCTACCGCTGGTCTGCTCCTAGCGGGATTCGAACCAGGGTCTCTGGCATGGGAGGCGGGTGCGCTAACAAGTGTGCCTCCTGAGGCCAGGGGAGTTAGGCTTCAGCTATTTCTATACATTTTTCTGGACATTTATTATGAATTTTGGGTCAAAATTTTGATCAAACATGGTAGACCTATAAACATTCTTTTTTTTAATAAATGTATTAAATTCAATACAAAGATCACATAGTCTGAGAGTAAAAAGTGGAAGAAAACGTTTACCTGTCCACATTGTGATGATCTGTGGATACAGCAGAAGAGTTAACACAGACGCTCGGACAGGTAACATTTCCATATTCGCCGTTTAAAGACTCCACATCAAGAATTATTTGCTGCTGTAAACGGTCCTGTGTTTCATAAGACTGGTTTTCCGCTACTGTGTACACTGTATACACTGTCTACGCTTTCACTTTTGTCTTTCCTGTGTTATAGAGGTTTGGTTTTTCACTTTCACATTTTAAATGGTGGACTGCGCCAGAACAAAATGCTGTCTTTTCTCCTCATTGTGGCTTTTCATGAAATCATCCTAGGTGCAGGTAGGACTGTCCTCAGAGGATTACCCTTTAGTAATAGATATTATAGATGTGTATGTAAATAAAAACACTTTTACTTCCTCTTGTAGTATCTGTTTTAATGGGTCTTTTAGTTGTTTAGTTGTCAGCAGGCTACTACACTGAGCGGAAAGAGAATACAAGGTGAAACTTCATTCAGATGTTGAATTTGAACTAATGTGCAATGCATTTGTGAAGGGAAGTAAACAAGGCTAAATAAATTTGGGATGGTGACATCTGGTGGCCAGTTGGTTTTGTCGCAGCATTCATTTCCTGAGAATGAACCACTATCAATGTTTCATGCATATTTTCATTTGAAATAACTGTAATTGTTGACGTCCATCGATTGTTTTTCTGTAGACGAACATGCATATCAGCAGTTCATTGAGTGTGCATTCAACAGTCAAGGGCAAACGGACCATACGTGGAGCTATGGGTATGATGGCAAAGACATCATGCATGTGGATTTGGTGAAGAAAGCCGTGGTTGCTACCAGTGAACCTGGGAAAAAGTTAGAAGAAGAGAGAAAAAACGTAGAATACTTTAAGAGGAAAGAAGAAAAACTGAAGACGGTGTGCTCCGCTGTGAAAACTGTCTTCCTAAAATCCAATAATTCTCTATCCAGGGCAGGTAAATTTAATCAAAGCAACCCTCATTGTCAGATTTGTATAATAAACAATGATGTTAGAATTTTTTTTTTTTTTTAACAACACATAGTGTACATATATATATACATATATATAGTGTGTGTGTGTGAAGAATTGGTGCAAACTGCTGTCCCACAAGCAAAAAACACACTTAAAAAGCATTTAAATATTCAAATTTTAGATGTTTACAAAGATTCTTGTATTATTTAATGAATCTTTGAGCTAGACTCAAAAGTATCTAAAATTGTCACGACCGAAACAGATTTTTGAGTGTTATTTGATAAAATTTAGTTTGTTTTCTGTGTAAATTTGTGTAAACTGTTGCGTTTTTTCCCCTTCAATGTAGCAAAACCAGAAGTGTTTTTATCTACTGGAGGAGAACAGGATCAGAAATATCTGAAATGTGTTGTGCGTGGCTTCTATCCGAATGTCATCCGAGTGCGTTGGGCCCGAAAAGAAAGGCCTGTCTATTTTGGTGTATCAAGTACTGGAATACTCCCTCGCAGAGACGGCACTTTTCAGCTGACCTCCTATCTTAGCCTTATTAACACGAGCGCTCACGGAATGACCTGTGAGATCGAACACCAAAGCCTTGATGGGATATTGAGGAAATCCTACGGTAAGTGACTCACGAGGACATAAACAATTCAGTGATAAATTATATGTGAAAACTCAAATGACTTGCTCTGTCTGTCTGTTTCAGAGGAGAAATCGCAAATCACAGAACATGTACTTTGGGCAATGCTTGCCTTTTTCCTTGGATTTACATTACCAGTGTTCCTAACCGTAATATTTATACGGATAAGGCAACAAACGACAGAACCACCCGAGGACACAAGTGACGGATCAAAAGCATCTTTATCTTTGAATTCAATGAATATTACTCAGGAAACATAGAATATGTTGTCCACAGTCTTTCATGTGTATAATTGAATCACAAGCATAGTATAGACATTCTGCATCTCTATACACTGTTAAATGTCGCTGTAGATTTAGCAGCACATTACTGTAAAAACCAACAGTGCAATACTGTATTATTGATTACAGCAGAAGCAGACTAAAATTAGAAAATGCTGTAAAAAATACAGCAAAATACTGTTTTGTTGAATTACAGCACTCTTCTTGTTTACTGTAAATTGAATTGCAGTACGTTTACTGTTTATGGAAATACAGTAACTTGCTGGCAACCGTGCTGCCAGTACTGTACTGTAAAAATACAGTAAAATACTGTTTTTTAGAGTTACAGCACTCTTCTTGTGTACTGTAAATTGAATTGCAGTACGTTTAATATATATGGAAATGCAGTAACTTACTGGCAACCGTGCTGCCAGTACTGAACTGTAAAAATACAGTGAAATACTCTTTTGTAGAATTACAGCACTCGTCTTGTGTACTGTAAATTGAATTGCAGTATGTTTACTGTATATGGAAATACAGTAACTTGCTGGCAACCGTGCTGCCAGTACTGTACTGTAAAAATACAGTAAAATACTGTTTTTTAGAGTTACAGCACTCTTCTTATGTACTGTAAATTGAATTGCAGTACGTTTACTGTATATGGAAATACAGTAACTTACTGGCAACCGTGCTGCCAGTACTGTACTGTAAAAATACAGTAAAATACTGTTTTGTAGAGTTACAGCATTCTTCTTGTGTACTGTAAATTAAATTGCCGTATGTTTACTGTATATGGAAGTACAGTAACTTGCTGGAAACCGTGAAAATTAATTTCAAAAGAAATTTATGATGCTTGAGCTTGTTGATCACATGAATCATATATTTACACACAATAAACAGATTATTAAGCTGTATATAGGCTAGTATTGCACATTACTGTCACTAGCGAAACATATAAAATATAAAGTATAATGAATTATCAACTAAGATTTTATTACGGTGTTTGGTTCAATGTTTACTCAAACTAACGAATCCTTCACTTCGAAATCAAACTTTATGCCTCTTACAAAGAAAGATTAGATTCAAAATACAACAAATCTCATAAATTACACTTGAAATATTGTTAAAATTGTAATTTTTTTGCATAGTATACACATTCTGCATCTCTATAGGTAAAAGTTTAATGCAAGACATTTCGCATATAAACTTCTTTGTGACGCTTGTCGATTAACACGCTTGTAAATGTAGTGGAACATTATTATATAGCTATAACTACTTGTTTATTTTGCATAGTGTATTGCAATTATGAAATTCGCCTCACTTGCAATTATATTTACACAATTACAATAATTAAGCTGTATTTATATATATAGGCTAGCGCCAGTGTCTTTTTAGCCTTTAATTTTTCCGACGATTTTTTTACACGTCTTCAGAACGTGTATTCATTTTGTTTATTAAAATTCCAAAACATGTACAACGACTAAATACACTTGAACGCGTCGTCGAAAGTCATACAAACAAAGTCAGAATAGTTACTAGTGCGTCATCCTGACGCGTACGCAAAAAAAAAAATGATCGGCATCTTAAACGACCAATAGATCGACGGGAAACGCCTCTCGCGCTTAGGCGCCAGAGCTTCGACCAATAGTCGAGCGGCGGAGAAGCCAGCGATTGGCTCCGCTCGCAAACTGGGCGGGACCACGAGCCTCCTGCAAGATCCTCGCAGCCATTTTCACGAAAAGTGTGACGGGCGCCATGTCTGTGGAAGATCCAGAAAAAGCCTTCGATTGTAAACACAATATTCTGCGTCTGCAGTCTCGCACCAGGTCATCTGTGAAACCGCCGGGGACATAAACAAAGCTGAGGGTATCAAAGCTGTGTTGAGACAGCGTTAAACATGAGACCGGATATAATGTTTGTTAAGCGTCTCATGTGTTGTTGAGACGTGTAAACCGTGAGTTTTTCTCCAGACTGTCAGTATATCAAAACCTTCAGCCAACGAGTGACTGATGCTCCTCACTCTGGTTGCGGAGAAGGGCCAGTTGCGTTTCCAACCATCATGGCTTTTGTGAGCCTCTTCTCCAGTCCCCCAAGCCCCGTACTTGACAAAAACATGACAGACTGTGAGCTGACAGGGGAAGAAAGGTCGAGTAAACATGTTCTTATCTGCAAATGCTTCACTGTGCAGGTTCATGTGTGTGAATGTGAATCTTTTGGCACCTATCTTGTTTTTTTTTTTTTTTTTAACGTCAAGTACGTTCGTCTTCGTTTTTTTTTTTTTTTGTTTTTTTTTGGACAGGCCTCCCCCAGTTCACTCATATTTTCCTGCATGGACTTTTATTTTAATATGTTGCAGCGGAAACACTTGTTTTGCGCTCTCATTGTGGGCTTTTTCTTGAAGGATGTAGCTGGATGTGATCACGGTTATGTTAATAAGTCGTCTCAAGGCTGTTGAATATGTAAATAGATGCGTGTGATGCCCCGCCCCACTCACGTTCCATCGGAACGCCCCGCCCACCTGGGAAAGGAAAACATGAAACAGGATTTCGTGACACTGTTGTGGCTTTTTGTAAGCCATGTTGAGCTGTTGTAGTTCTGTCACAAGTTCATTTGACATGAGCATTGATTTCCCTTTTTATTTTCTTTAATGCATTCATCATCACAGTGCTTAGAACGTGTTGTCACACATGAATTTTCATTGAAACATTCACATGGTTTCGAGTCGGTTTGAGTTCACTGCTCTCCGTCCGTGTTGCGACACGGGCGAGGAAAGTTGACTTTTTTTGGTCTCGTTGTGCACGATTTCTTTTTGTAGCGTAATTAATAGTTATCGTGTTATTTGCCCATTTATTGATATGGTTTGTGAACTCCTAATGAAAATAAAATCAATATTTTGCCCCCTAGTTTTAAATATCTAGGGCATTTTTGTTTGTTTTTTTGTCCTGAATAATTTCTGACCCTGGTGCAGTTGCATTTATATCCCATTTTGCACTTCATTTGGCCAACAGTGATAAAGCATGCATTATTGAATAAAAAGATGACTGGCTTTGACCTTCACAGCATCCACAAGCAAAAGTGATTGCTTTTTGTATCTCTGTGTTTAGTTTCGCTCTAAATTCAGCCAACGGTCGCGTTTGATATCGAAGAAGTGCGATGTGTTTTAAATATTGTAATCAAGATTGAGCTCAACTCGTTTTTGCCCTCCCAAGTTCAACACAGAAGACACCACACATACATGATGACCACATCCTCCCATTTACAAACTCACCGTGTGTTTGAAAAAACACCATCTTTTTGCATGTTTGTTCCATCCTAAATCCCTGTATGTAAAGCCCATTTATTTAGCTGCAATACCCAGACGTGTAAAAATCCCACAGATCTTGGGTTTAATTCTACAGTACCGTGGCCTACTTTGTGTAAAACGGAGAGAGTCTCGGTGTTGTTGTGTCCTTGTGCTCAACCGTTGGGAATTTGACAACTGGCAAAACATTCACGTTTGGTTTTGATCCAATAAGAGTTTGCCATTCATTTTTCATTGGGCATTTTGGGAGGAAAGTTTATGGCCTGTGATGATGTGATTTATTTATTATTAAACATACCCCCCCCCCCCCCCCCAAAAAAAAAAAAAAAAAAAAAGCAAAGCAAATGGTATTGTTCATATCCAGCATGTGAATTTTAAAATGAGTGTTTTTGCCCATGCAGAACTCAATGGTGTTGTGGGTGTTTGCCAATGCATTGCTATGCAGTTTCTTTGTGGCTGCTGGAGCGTTGTGGGTGGATGCTTTTTGGCTCAACTCTTTAATACTTCATAACAAACCGCTAACTCTTGTAGCGGATCTGTCGTGACTTGTCTCAGATTGTTTGGCATGGTAATGGGTTTGACAACGGTGTATGTTTGGTCTTGGCGGGAAAGATCTGGTGTGGCAGAGCAAGTACGGGACCGCCAAAACATACACGAAACGCTGCTGTGAGCGAGTAAGACATGCTGCTGCTGCTGCTGCCGTACAATATAACGCACATGAATGACCTGAAGCAGGTGGAGCTGGGGAAGAGGGAGGGTTTCTGAAGGTTGAGCATGCAAAGTGACACAACCAATCATCTGTTCCCTATAGATAAACAATTGATTACGAGCAGGTTGAGGGAGTCGGGCTTGTAATCTGAAGGTTGTTGGTTCGATTCCCACACAGGCAGGAATTGAAAGTGGGGATTGATACCTTCGATACCTTCTAAAGTGCCACCTAACCTTTGGATAGGATAAAAGCGTCTGCTAAATGATGAAAGGACCTGTTGCTTGCCTTATCAAATACCATTGGGTACTCCGGACTCGTTTGCACGCTCACATATGTTTCGGTCTTACAGGGAGGATGGCGAATTGGAGGATGGAGAGATAGATGATGAAGGCATAAGCATAGAAGAAGTGAAGGACGCTAAGGACGAGTCTGAAGAGGCCGAGAAGGTAAAAGAGAGAGAAAAAGATGACAAGTCGCACCGGCATTCCCGAAAGCGACACAGGAAAATTAAAGAAAAACGACGGTCGAAGAGGAGGAGGCGAGACCGGCAAAAGGTAATCTCATCGTTGGATTTTTTTTTTGTTTGTTTTTACTGGCGGCGGCACGGTTCGGTTCGTGTGACGGTTTTCGGTTCTGTACGGTTCTTGTTGTTATTTTTTTCTTTTAAGCTTTAACACTCCAGAACGTTCCTTCAGCGTATGATATATAGCTTATTAGCTTAATTATCCACAGTTTAGGATACAGTATGAACATGTTTGTGATGTTATCGTGCACTGACTGAATGTGACTCGACTTTCAGCACATTATTGGGATCGTCTCTGAGTAAAAGCTGAGACAGCGAGAGAGAAGACGTAAAAACATTGTTTGGCATAAAAAAGGAGCATGTGTGTCGTTATCTCTACAGGAACTCGTGCCTTTTTAGCACACAAAGATTGAAATTTAGGCCACGTTCACACTTGTAGTTCGGTTGGTTCGGACCAAAAAACAAGAACAGAACACATAGTCCTGGTCCGCTCAGCGTTCACACTTTTAACAGCGAACCTGAAGTGACCGAACCGAAGGCGTAGGGATTCGGTCACGACCTGATTGGTCGCTTTTATGACGTATATTTGGAGACGGAGCCGAACACTCAGAACAACGCTGTGTTCTGGATTAAACGCCATCGTTTCACGCTTTATTTTGACCAGCTGAGAATCTCGAAGAGCTCATCAAATGTTCAAAACATTCAAAACTGCTCCAGGATTTCCTCCGTTGTTCACAGAAACAGAAACTTCACCTCCTCGTTGCCCTCGACTCATTTTGGATACGTCCCGCGTCGTTGAATCAGCGACTCGTAGCGTCGCATCTTGTGACATCACATCCTGTTTTTGGTTGGTTCACACGTCTGTCACATATCAACCGAAACGCACCAGAGTTCGTTTGGAAGCGGACCGAGACCCATCTTTTCAGCGGTTCTGATGGCAGCGTTCACACGTGTTCAAACGAACCGCTAAAAAGATGGGTCTCGGTCCGCTTCCAAACGAAGAACAATCGCAGCAGGGTTCGTTTGAATCGAACCGAACATGACAAGTGTGAACGCAGCCTAAGTTGCGTTTATCAAACCGCCAACTTCAGTGTCGCTCTTACAAAAAAAAAATATCTTAAAAGACAAAGAGAGGAACTCTTAAAGCTCTGTCTTTTAAACAAGTCTTTAAAGATAAATATATAACATAAACATCCCCAATGCTTTAGTCATCACTGAGAGGTTGACAGTAGAAGTTTTTTCCTGTTTGATTTCTCCTCAAATGATAATAATCACATTAGAAGTGTTTCATAAGCTTATTGAACGCATTTTGCTCAATGCTCGCACACGGTCGCAGTTCTATCGACTGTTTTATTTCCGTGGTCATCGTAAGTAACATGAAATCCAAAATGTTCCGGATTTGAACGACACGGGCGCATCCGCTTCATTACGGGCCGTTCACATATCACACGCCTAAAAAATAGGGATGCACCGAAATGAAATTCTTGGCCGAAGGCCGAATAATAATGAAATGCTTGGGCCGAAGGCCGAACGCGGTGTTTCAAATTTTTTCCATTTATTTTGCCAATTTTTTCACCATTACAATAATTAAATAGTAAAAATTAGCTTTTTACTATTTTGTGTTGCTTTTCAGAGAAATAAATCAAATAACAAAAAAATTATTTCAAAATATTTATTTAACACTGAACATTTTTTAACATTCCAGCAAATATTATACAAACAAAGCACAATATAACTTGAAATGAATAAATTAGTAAAATAAAAAATACAATTTTTTATTTGGCCATCTTTGAAGCCTATGTTCTTCTTGAATAGCCTATAACTGACTGCTGAAAGAATGTAACTCTGTACGTCTACAACAACAAATGTGCATTGAATAGCGCAAAAAAATGTAGATGAACCCACAACAAATAAATAACTGTCCTAGACATAAGCCGACTTCACATATCGCGCCTAAAAAAGTGTGTAAAGCGCGGCCGCGTCGCTTCCTCCTTCTTTTGCAAGCGTTCGGGAGCTCGCGCTTCTGTGGCGTCTGTCGTTGCTGTGCATATTCATGGAGATGAGCAATAACAACCCCCCTGTACAGCTATGATCACCTGTCCGGCTGAGATTTCCATGTTTTGTTACGGAAAGGTCGAAGATGATCGGTTGGTTCTTGTCACATGACCTGCGGTGTGCTTGCGGCATTCTGAAAAGTTGAGATGTTTTCATCTCGCCGCGGCACAGGCGCGCCCGGAAAAAACAAGCGCGACCGTTTTGCGTGCGGTTACCGCGCGCCCGCATAGGATATAATGAATATGCGCGCGGAAAAGACGCGATGTGTGAACGTTAAAACGTCATTAAACACGTCATTGTTCGGCAAAATTTATTCGGCCTTTTTACTTATTTTTTTACTATTTTACTTATTTACTTATTTATTTACTTATAGTTTCGGTTGCCGAACATTCGGTGCATCCCTACTAAAAAATCGCGGAAAGCGCGGCTTCCATTTTGAGCGCTCTTGCCGCGCGCCTACATAGGAAATCATGAATATGCGCGCGCAAAAGACGCGATACGCCACTTTGACTGTCTATATGTGTGTTCGCGCGAACACGGGGCTACACTGCGCACACGAACCGAACCGAACCGAGACAAGCGAACCGAACGGTTTTTTCATGTACCGTTCCACCCCTAGTTTTTACCTTCTCTATTATGCTTTTTTCCCCCCCAATCTTTTTCCAATTCAGCATCACTCTCCATCCAGCGGCTCCAGCTCGGACAGCTACGACTCCGATCACGAGCGTCAAGACAGACCTAAGAGCAAGAAGAGCAAAGGAACATATCGTGACCATGCCGGAGAGCTGGCACACGTGAGTTCAGGGTTTCGGGCATCGTTTTAAAATTCCATTATCATCCCCGCTCCACTAATCTCCCTTTCCACCTACGATTCCAGCGGGAAAATGAACCGGTGAAACAACCGAGATCGACGCAGCACAAGAACAGCGATTTGGACAAATACAGCGACTACAGCGAAGAAAAGTATGACTATGATGACGAAGATGATTTCTCAGAGGAGTTGTCTAAATACAAACATGCTAAAGAGTCATGCGGTCATGGCAGAGGAGGACCGCCGAAAGATCAGGCCAAGAGACCAATTATGAAGGGACAACAAAAACAACAACAACAACAGCAGTGTATGTTTGTTTACTTACAAAAACACGTTTGAAGGCCCAACGGTGAACCCACCATGGCTTATTCCGTCATGTTTTTCCTCTTATGTAGTCGGCGGGCAGCGCGGCAGAGGTCGTGGTGCCATCGGCAGGGGGACGAGGAATACCCAACAAAAACAAGAAACAGAAGGGCAAGAACTGGGGCCGAGGCCGCGGTCGAGGAGGAGAGCCGGGCGGAGGAGATGCGGTGAGAATTTCTCGCTTTTGATCGGACCGTCACCAGGGGAGCTCATCCTCATTGATCTTATATTACAGGAATCCAAAGGCCCGCCCAGTTTCCAGAAGAAGCGTCCAATCATGAGCCAGGAATTCATTAATCAGCATACGGTTGAACACAACGGGAGGCACATTTGTAAATATTTCCTTGAGGGTAGATGCATCAAAGTAAGCTGATTACAAAACTGTAATCTTCAAATATTAATTTTATTATTAAAGATGCTTCAAGATGTTTTATTCTCTTTGCTTCACAGGGGACCAGTGCAAGTTTGAGCATGATAATGTCGTTCCCGAGAAGAAGAAAGAACTGTGCAAGTTTTATGTGCAGGGATACTGTACCAAAGGAGATATCTGTATATACATGCACAATATCCTTTCTAAGCGTCTCTTTTTTTTTTCCCTTATGGATTTCTGTGTCCAGCGGGTCAAACTGACCCTTAATACAATTCCTCAAAAATCAACAAAGATTAAGGCACAAGCTGTACATTTTTAATATCAACATTTGACAAATATTCCAATCTGAAGATATGATTGAATGAAAATGTTTTTTATCCATTTTTAAAAAAAAATTGTTTTGTTTTGACAAAATTTGAAAGCAAACAGTGGATTTTTAAAAACTATAAATACATTTTTTTTTTCTTAGAACATCAAAACTGAACAATTAAATGTAGCTGCATAATGAAAATATGTACTTTTCCTAAGTCGGCTGTTTTCATGAAGTCAAGAAGCAAGTGTGTGTTTTCTGGAGCTGAACTTCACACACACACACACACACACACACACGCTGCTGCTGGTTTAAAACATGTTTCTGTATTGAAATGAGTGTGGAAAACCTCATTTTTTAGCTTTATAAGGTCGTAAAATAATAAAATGACAAAATATTTATTTTGATATATTTTATTATAATATTTATTTTTCTTTAATAACAAGAAACGTTGTTATTTCGGGTCCGTACAGTTGCTTTAGAGCATTAAAATATGCGGGTCAAATTGACCCGGCGAATGTAACAGTGATTTAGTTTGTATATGTCAAAAAAACACCAGCATGTTGAAACTTTGCATGATGATAAATGAGAAAAAGTCACAAAATATCAAGAAAAAAAAACATCTAGAAAATCTAAACGGGTCAAATTGACCCGCGACACAACACGAGGGTTAACAGTGAGAGATCATCTTTACATGTCTTTAGTGTTTTCTCTCGTATTTCCCTTCGTTTTGGACCTTGACCTTTATGTGTATGCGAGTATCCTTGCAAGTTCTTTCACACCGGAGCAAAGTGCTATCAAGGAGACAACTGCAAGTTTTCCCACGAGCCTTTGACTGATGTTACCAAGGAACTTCTGGACAAGGTATGGGCTAACATTCAGTTTCCTTGCAAATACATGCACTATTTAAAATGCACTGATTCCTGAGAATTTTAAGTAACTTGGGGATAATGTGCGTTTCTCAGATATCCAATGGTGATAGAAAAAAATGTCACAATTATGTTTTTTGAGCACTTAGTCCAGTGGCTAGCTGATATGTTAAACTGGGATAGTTTACCCCAAAATAATTTCATGGTTTACTCACTCTCAAGCCATCCAGATGAACACAATCAGAGATATATTTAAAATATCCCTAGTCCTTTATAGTGGTTGTGAATGTCTGCCCAAATTTTGAAGACAAAAAAATAATATAAAGGCCTTCTGAAGTGAATCGACCACATATAAACATTAAACCTTGTGCATTGTTCAAATTCACGGCCCTTTCGTTCTGTTCGTGGCTGAAAACGGCTTTAAAAATGTATCAGATAAATATTTTTTTTGCTTAAATCTATTAATCAGCCTCAGTCCTGATCAAAACTACAAAATTTAAAAAAAAAATTCAGGATTTTAACTCTTTAAAACGTTAAAATCTGATGCTGCACAAAAACTAACAATGTTGTTTCTAATCTTTGACACGTTTTTTTCCCAAATCAGTGACATCATTTATGAATTTGGCAATTAAAGAGTTAAAATCCTGATTTTTTTTTTTTTTTTAAATTTAGTAATTTTGATCAGGACTGAGGCTGATTAATAGATTTAAGCAAAAAAAATATTGATCTGATACATTTTTAAAGCTGTTAAAATCAAGGGTGGTGAATTCGCCCACAGAGTTCTGTTGAGTTTTTGAACATTTTCAAAGCATTTTCCCAAAATATGTGTCAAAATAAGATGTGTCACCAAAAATCATTCCATTTGCTGAAAGTTACGGCCAAATTAAGACTCAAAAATTCCCCACAGCGGATGAAAACATCCCGAACGGCACATGAGGGTTAAATACTTGATTTTCACTTTAAGAAATAGTCTGAGCAATACTTTTCAGATAGACCTACTTGTTTATGTAACTGACAGAACAACTAGATGATTCACTTGTAAGAGTAGTCCAAGCACTTTCTCCAAGATCTGATCTGAAATCTAGCAAATGTTCAGTTCTTGGAAACCTTGCAATGGAAACCTGACTGATGTTGCACATTTTAGATCCTGAATACAGACGAGGAAACGGTCAATGAAGATGAGATGGAGTTAGAAGATCTTAGAAAGCAAGGAATCGCCCCGCTCCCTAAACCCCCTCCCGGAGTTGGATTGTTACCCACCCCTGGGCCCGGAAGTCCCCCGGATGGAAGCAAGAAGATCCCCTCTCTGTTTGAGATCAAAGTTCAGCCTACGGTGGACTTGGCACAGAAGATTGCTCTAAGGTACCATTGGCATTTATTGACCGATTCCTCTGTTTGCACCCAGAATATCTGGTCAAGTTTGGTCTGTTATATAACCAACATTTAGCCTTTTTCATACAAGTTTTAATGAACAGTGGATTCCCTCCTATTTTTTGGGAGTCACACCACTGTGTTTGCATGCATAGATTGCATCAAAAGGATAGAAAAGTCAAGCGTACAAACAGTAGTCGTTGTTGTTTTTATTGCAGGCCCAGTTTCTACAACAGCACATCTCCCCCTGCTGGACAGTTTCAAGCTGGTCAACAGTTTGGCAGCAGCCCTGAGGAAATGCAGGCTGGCAATATGATGAATTCTCCACCCAATCCATGCAATCCCCCTCATCCGGGCTCCATAAGGAGCCCTCCCCTACCATTCACAGGTCCTGGAATGCCCCAAAGTCCTCCACTCCAAGGCTTTGGTCAGTGCTCTCCAATGCCACCTCCCGGTCAGCCTCCCGCCTTCCACGGCAACATGCAGCACCATCCTCCAGGGAATCAGCAGGGGGCGCCATTTCAACCTGTGCCTGACATGCAAATGAAAATGCCTTTCCAAAGCATGGGCCAGATGCCCTCGGAGTTCTTCAAGAATTTGTTCAGCAGCCAGTCTCTGGCCCAAGGGGGTAGGTCTTCATTTAGCTTTAAAAAGTTTGTTTCGCATTTTTCGTACTCGGCACGCATTTTGACCCTTAAGTACGCGTGTACGATTCGCGGCTCTCTAGGTGCGCATTTTGTTGCATTTCTGCCGGTTTTAGTTTCTATGCGATCGTTGATTCTGCCGCTGCCGTGTAAGTGGAGTGAAAAGCTGTCGGCCAATCAGAGCGCTGTATTTTAACCTAGCCAAATGCTTCGCGCCGAATCGCGCATTCCCGCGTTCGATTTCGATTTAGTGCCCTCAAGCAAGCCAGACTGTCCGCTGTTGGCATGCATGCCATGGCTGAACCGCCTAAAAAAAAAAAGTTCGGAAACCAGGAAGAGATGCACTTCCCTCCGGATGTCCAGGCCGCCTCACCGCGTGCAAAACAGACATCGACATCAGTCACCAAGTAGTGTAAACAGTCCCACACACAAATACTCCCCACCCCCAGAAACACAATGATATTAAAAATAAAAGGATGATAAGAAGATAAACGCTCATGGCCAATAATATCCGCCATCCTTCCCATGAACTGGGGGCAGTTAAGTTAGTTAGACAAGTGGCTAGAAATCTAGAAGGTTTTAGACAGGCGATTTAGTGCTGATTAACGTAAGATAAAGGTAACAGGATATTTTTTTTTAGCCTAATTGAATTTATGAACTTTAAAAATGACCAGTCCAGCTCGGTTCATGAGTCTACGGATCCTTTTACAAGTCTTACATTTCATAATGTAAAAATAAGGCCTTAATTAGCTTTAAAATGTCTTTATCCCGCGTTTAAAGGTCTTAAAAATGCAATCGAACCGAGGGCGATTTTATTTTCTGTGGTGGAGAGCGCGGCGCACGTCAGGAAAAATCGGACCGAATACTATTAATAATAAAGGAGAAAATAATTATTAATCAAATTGACTTTCTGGACTTGATTTAAAGGCTGAAATATGTTAGTTTTATCTTTTTATAAAACCTTTTTTGTCAAAACTATTTGAACTTGTGCATAGTATAACATGTTGCAAGACTCCTTTAAAATATGGCCATATGCGTTATACTCATAGAAATTCTTCAAGGTTGGCAGGTCTGTAATAGATGCTTCTAAAGCTTGACATTTATGAAATGCAAGACTAGTAGTGATGCCCTTTTTTACAGACGAGGGACCCATCCAGGACTCCCAGCCACATGGTAACCCTGATTCCAGCGGGATGCCGGACTTCCTTCCAGCTGTACAGAAGGCTTTGCTTTTACATCTAAACCAGAGCAAGCAAGACTCTGACTCTCACAGAGATGAGGGACAAGGGTCTGCACCTCCCAACAGAGAGAAAGGTTAGAGAAAACACATTTTGAAACACTATTTCTTTACTTTGAACTAGGGGTGTGACGAGACGAGACACGAGATCAGGTTCACGAGACGAGATTTTTATAGTATTTTTAAGAAACCCTCAATAATGAAACGTATGAAGGGAAAATAGTCTTTTATTCAACTGAAAATCATAAAATGCAAAAATGTTGGTGCATTTGGAAATCAACTTGTAATGCATGTCATTTCACTTCTATTTTAAGGAATTATTTGCAGTAAAACAACATGCAAACACTGATAAATGTTTTGCCACAAAATCAACTAATTGTTTTCTGCCTTGTATAATTTCACATGAGAAATCTCACTGAACTTCTTTCTACAGATTCAACATAAATTAAACAGTATAAATAAAATAAACATAAAAAATTCAAATAACACTTTAAGTGTCACTTTAACTGCAGTACAAAGTTGACCATTTCCCAGTCACTATTGATTGTGTGGCTGTAACTGTGATAAAGCTCTGCGTTCACCGAGAAGTCCAACCGTCAGCAGTGACAGCGACGCTTTCTGCCTCTTTAGGGGTCGTTCACATATCGCGCCTAATAAAGCGTGTAAAGCTCGGCCGCGTCGCTTCCTCCTTCTTTTGCGAGCGTTCGGGAGCTCGCGCTTCTGTAGCGTCTGTCGTTGCTGTGCAGCCATGAACTGTGCTCTCCACGACCATCGCTTGGTTCTTGTCACATGACAAGACATTCTGAAATGTTGAGATGTTTTCATCTCGCCGCGGCACAGGCGCGCCAGGAAAAAAACGAGCGCGCCGGACCATATGCGCGTCGCGACCGCGTCGCTTCCATTTTGCGAATGAAAATGCGCGCGATATGTGAACTTAGAGTCTGTACAACCTCGGCCGAGGTGTACGGCATAGTTTTCTTACAATGTTTACACATTGTTTGTGTCTTGTGTGTTATTCTTGCGCCAAAAACCAAAATGTTTCCACACAAACGATTTGAAAGTGGCGGGGGCATCTTGAATAATAATTTCACCCTCACACTGACAGCGCACCACGAGACAACTTTACACCTCGACGAGAAATCTCGTCACACCCCTACTTTGAACAATGGCGTGCTGCAGGAATGAGTCCCGGAAGTGTCTCAAATACGGTCTGTCGTCAACACAAGCTCTAGATAGTTTCACGCTTTATTAAATGACACAACACATCAGTAATACCCCACTTGTGATGTTTTAAAGTTTTGAAAAAGACTGACAAGTGGCTAAACGGGATGTCTGGGACATTAAACGTCGTCTTGACCACTGGTGTAATTTGCGGGTGGGACGGGTGTCCCCACTAGGGGTGGGGGAAAGATTCAATTCAATTCAAAATCTAAATGTTAATTGATGACACAATATTGACGGAAACCAAAAGGTGGAGCTCTGAAGTGTGGAAGTACGGCGCCCCCGGACAGTCTGTTTCTATTTCCATAGAAATGAGCCGAAACACTCGCTCTAGATAAGTGCCATAAGAGACCCGTGACGGCTGAGCTGGAAACCCGACCGGCACTCAAGCTACCGTATGGAAGCACTTTGACTTCGATAAAGTTGATGGGAAAAAGGACTTGGGTTGCATTTCTCAAAAGCATCGCCTAAGTTAATCAGGGAGACCCAATTGTTCTAAGATCAAAAAAACCCCTTTCCTTCCCTTTTCCCTTCCTACTCTAGCTTATGGTACTGAGCAATGTTTGTATTGTGAGCACTTCCTGTGTTATTTGCCAATTCACGAAGAATCGCTTGTTTGTTTTCCTCACTTGTAAGTCGCTTTGGATAAAATGACTGAATGTAAAAATGTAAAGATCAAGTCATGCTTTTGGGAAACGCCCAAAGTTGCTATATTATTAATACTATATAATATTGTTATTGCTTATTGCATATGACAGGAGGATGTTTGTTAGAAGTCTATTAGTTTATGTTAGTGATTCAGAAGTCTGCTGCTACAGGCACACATTTCTTTTCCTGTTGGTTCTTTGCAATGCTGAAGCAAATGCGAATGTCAAGTCAAGTCATCTTTATTTATTAGGTGCTTTTTACCATGCAAATTGTGTCAAAGCAGCTTTACATTAATAATTGGCAAATGGCACAGCAGCTCCCAAAGAAAATGGTGTCATTGTGCAGATTATTCTATGTATTATTGATTCATTCCGTTGCAAATATCAATGGTTATTAGTCTAGTTAATTTATGTATATCAGCACTGCAGAAAACAGTGACGTAATCGTCCGGCTCTGCTCACATACAACGACACCAAAAACACTGATGAAGATCAAGTGTCCCCAACTTAAACAAGCCAAAGGACCAAAACTCCAACAAATGGGAGAAATTGGGAGAAACCAGGTTTAGTCGGGGGGCCAGTTCTCCTCTGGTCAACAGTGAACACTTGTCCGATACTCAGGCAGAGTTACGGGTCATTAAACCCATTTGGAATCGCAACAGTCAAAATATTTATAAATATCTAGTTTAAGATCTTTTTGATCCCGCCGGTATGGGACGGTTTGTTGGGATATGTGCCACTGGCTGATGAGTCGGTAAGGTCTTCACAAAGGATGAGCTCCTTCACACAGTCTCCGCCGACACCACAGGGCCACGCTGGTTCCCCGTCCGACCCGGACACGGCCCGGATCCAGCCAATCACGTTAATTGGTAAACCTCGGGATAAGCAGAGAGACAAAAATTAGCGTAGACGCCATTCTTCTTCCGATGTACCGAGTACATCCGGTGTTATAGGAAGTGTTCCCGGTTCCGGCTGACCGGATCTATGCAGCCTAACAATCCTTTAACGGATATGAATGTAACCTATATTATGTAATAATGTATATTATATATTAGGGCTGCAACTAACGATTATTTTGATAATCGATTAGTTGGCTGATTATTTTTTCGATTAATCAGATAAAAATCGCTGATTTTTTTATTATTTTATTGACAAAAAACACATTATTGCACATCCTGCCCAATGTTCTTCAAACAAATGTGCCAAATCAATGCTATGAACACATACAGCGCTTAATGTCTTAATGTAAAGGAAAACACAAATATTTTAGGGATCTGACAAAAAGTCATTATTAACTCAATGTCCAAAAAAACTTCATATTTTGTTTGTCCTCCTCTGGCTTTGAGAACAGCTGGGATTGTTTTCATGTACTTTTCCACAGTTTCTGTTATTGACTGTCATTGGGCGTCTGAAAAAAGACTTTCTTGTAAAACCGTAATTTTGAAAATGCATGACGACAATATTTATATTTTAGCATTAGAAATACTACTGTGACTAAACGGCTTACACAAAAACCGGTGGATTAAACATTACAGAAAAATCAAAATGATTTTGGTAATCACCAGTAGCGTTAGTTTAGGTGGTCTAATAAATTTAAGCACTGTATATAGTGAATATAGTTTAAATCTCTACATTAAAAAATAAGATAATAATAAAGAAAATCAAAAACACAAACTCAGTGTTAACCAACAGTCAAGAGAAACACACACAGAACCTCTTCCTGTCATTTCTTTATCCTGTAAATAATAGAAACGTCTTACATTTATTCAGTGACATGCTGTTGTCCCTTTACAGTTACTAATCCCATGAATTCCTGAATGACATACTGATTTTTAAACCTAAACTGAACTGTCAACAACAGATATTTCACATTATTTGTCTCTCTCTCTAGCGCGTTCCGTCACTCTGATGTCTTTTAGATGCATTTTGTCCATAGAAATGCGTTATTCAGTGCTGTAATTTGACAAGACTGGCGGACGTTTTGCGTGCACGTGGGCAGACCCGACTAATCGATAATGACAATCGTTGTCGATGATTTTCATTATCGATTATTATCGATTTTATCGATTCATTGTTGCAGCCCTATTATATATATACTGTATAATGTAACCTTCCAGTTGACTTGCCGAATCACTTCCGTTTGTTTCTTAACCCTGATGTGCCGTTCGGGATGTTTTCATCCGCTGTGGGGAATTTTTGAGTCTTAATTTGGCCGTAACTTTCAGCAAATGGAATGATTTTTGGTGACAAATCTTATTTTGACACATATTTTGGGAAAATGCTTTGAAAATGTTCAAAAACTCAACAGAACTCTGTGGGCAAATTCACCACCCTTGATTTTAACTGCTTTAAAAATGTATCAGATAAATATTTTTTTCAAATTTTTTTCCTTAAATCTGTTAATCAACTACTAAATTTAAAAAAAAAAAAAAATCAGGATTTTAACTCTTTAATTGCCAAATTCATAAATGATGTCACTGATTTGGGAAAAAACGTGTCAAAGATTAGAAACAACATTGTTAGTTTTTGTGCAGCATCAGATTTTAACGTTTTAAAGAGTAGTTTCGATCAGGACTGAGGTTGATTAATAGATTTAAGCAAAAAAATATTTATCTGATACATTTTTAAAGCTGTTTTCAGCCACGAACAAAACGAAAGGGTCGTGAATTTGAACAATGCACAATTGGAAGTAATTCACTACAAATACTTTGTAGTCACTCAGTGAGAAAAAAGAAAATCTATAAACGTATAAAACAGATACGCAGCCCTCTGAATCGTTAGGTTCCTAGAGATTCCCACCCCTAGTCCCCGCCACTTTTTGCCGGGGTCAGTATTGTTCCCAGCACTTTTTGAAACCTCTCACGGCACAGATGTATCTAGTACAAAACAGACATCTGAAGGCACTGGGGTGTGTTCTTTTTGAAATCACGCTGAGCGCTCGATGCAGCCGTCTTCTCTTGGTGCTCGTGTCTTCACACAGTCTCTCGCTGTTGAACACTGTTGAAGACTCTTTATGTAGTCAGACTGGTGTTGGATAGTGATAAACTAGCAAAGATGGTTCTTTGTTCCGATTTCATCTTCTAATATAATTTCTGTTCATCAGATGAAACCCCTAATTGGTACTCCAGTGACGAGGAGGAGGGCAGTAGTGTAACAGCCATCCTTAATTCCCTAAAGAAGCAGAATGAAATACTGAAAAACCAGCCTGTCATGGCACCAGCCGACCCTAGACTCCAGAAGGAGCGCGCTTTGCCCAGCGATCCTCGAGTAAAAGCCGACCCACGTCAGCGACCCCCAGACCCCAGGAAAGACGCCGGAGATGGTGTCGGGGATCCGAGGCTTGCCAGAGACCCGCGCAAGATGAAACCTTTGGATTCCTCCAAAGCTGATCCTCATTGCCACCCAAACCCCTCCACATCCCACAAAGCACCCGCTGGAGAGGACGATGAGGAGTTTGAGAGAGAGCTACGGGAACGAGCAGCCTTGATCCCGTTGGATCCCAGTCCTGGAGCCACGCTTCGAGACCCCCGCTGTCAGATCAAGCAGTTCAGTCACATCCGGGTGGATATTCTCCTCCAGCGTCCGGCCTTTGCTCAAACCGTGGTTTGGGCTCCCGAGGACCTCATTCCTCTGTTGGTACCCAAACAGGAGCACTCCATAAATCTGCCACTCCCACCTTTAATAGCAGACGCTCAGCTAAACCGCAGCCTCTCCTCCCCACCGGATCACCCTACGTCAGCAACTCCGTCTCCTCCTGATCCACGTCTCGCAGCCGCTCGCTTCAAGGAGGGCGTTTGTCGACTCGGCAGCCCTCCCGGTAGGACGGTAGATTCTCGGCACCACCATCCGGACAAGCCCTTGGACCCACGCACTCACAAGACTATTGATCCCAGAATAAGCCGATCCGGCAGCTTGGACTCCAAGCTACCGGGTGTGAGGGAGAGTCCGTCTGGAGCAGGGGATCCACGGCTACAGCGTGGATCCTCAAACCAACCGGTTGCCGCTTCCGCCAAGCCCGATTCGGAGAAGTTGCCCCCATACGCTCCCCGTCTGGCATCTTCCATAGGTGCGGGTCTTGAGAGCCCAACCACGCTGTTAGGCGGGATCAGTTTATACGATCCACGCAATCACAGCCTACTTTCCCCGAAACGTGAAAGCGAGGAGCTCCCTAAAAAGTCCAGTATCCTAAAGCCTTCGGTGAAGGTCCAAGGAACAGGGATGGAAGAAGATGAAAAAAGTCCGGTCGATGACTCTGAGAGCAACACGAGCGGCTGTACGTCGAACCCTCCTCCCGTGCCTGCCGTGATGCCAGCGTCTCCGTGCTCGCCGGTCCGGGCGGCCGCTCCCGCCGTGCACAACTTGCCCATCCAGGCACTAGCAGGACTGATACGGCCCGCTTACACTGACCCGCGGCAGAACAGACCCGTGGGCTCCGCCGGCGGGACTCCGCAAGAGGACGAGGAGGACAAAGACGGTAAGAAGAAAGACAGGCCCCTGAGGGATGTCTTTAAAACCTTTGACCCTACAGCCTCACCGTTCTGTCAGTAAACACTTACACTGAAAACAGCTCATGTGTACAGGAAACATTCTGTGTATTCACCCTGCATGTATATGAAGCTTTTCTATTTATTTATATTTGTTTGTACATATACTCTCTCCACTGCTGCATCATGGTCTAAGCAGAGATATTTTTCTTTTGGCCCGTGTGCATTCACAACCGTGTCACGACAAAGACTTTAATTGCTCAAGAAGCTTTTTAAGTAAAAAATTATATCTGGCCTATGGACGCTTTGTTAAGCGGTGTCTGCGTAATATGTGTGATGCGATGGTTCCGTTGCTAGAGAAGGTTAAAAGGGATGCGTGGCTTATAATATTCATATTTGTAGTACTGTGTAATACATAAATCTATTTAAAATATACATTTTTGCTAAATTCCCACAGTATTTATCACATACAAAGCATATATAAACACTGTAACATAGCAGGACTTCTATGTCTCATGTATCTCAAATGTGCATTTCCATCAAAGTTGTGATTTTGGTGAGGAAAACGGTTCACGTGTGAGATTCCCTTCAGAGAATCTCTGCTGTAAATGGTTTTCTTTTTAACACTTTTTTATTGTCATTTATTTTTTGTATTTGTTTATGTATGTTTTTCCACAGAAAATGCTTTTGTGTTCTTTTACCATTGACTGAAATGCTAGTAAGGGAATTTAAATGAAGCAGTCTTCTTTTTTTTTTTTAAATTCATTGTCTAAAATAAAAAAAAGAATTGTGATTCTAATGCCAGTGTTGACTTCAGTCGTTTTTGAAGCCTTCTGTCGAATGCATTTTATTTGTTTTGCTTTATTATTACTTTTGAGATAAGACTTAAAAATGTTTATTCAGAGGCCATGAAATAAAAATGCTTGGTGCAAAAACATAGTACAAATGGCACACCTGCTCTTATTTCTAAATTATTTACATACTTCTAATGCCAAAAATGTGTGATTCAGACTTGTTATAATATAAAAAACATTCCTAATGTAAGATCACAATCCTCAAAATGATTAAACCGATCAGGCATAACAACTGACAGGTGAAGTGAATAACACTGATTAGCTCTGTTAGCAGGTGGGATATATTAAGCAGCAAGTGGACATTTTGTCCTCAAAATTGATGTTAGAAGCAGGAAAAATGGGAAGGATTTGAGCGAGTTTGACGAGGGCCAAATTGTGAGGGTTAGATGACTGGGTCAGAACATCTCCAAAACTGCAGCTCTTGTGGGGTGTTCCCGGTCTGCAGTGGTCCAAGCAAAGAATGGCGGTGAACCGGCGACAGGGTCATTGGCGGCCGAGGCTCATTGATGCACGTGGGAAGCGAAGGCTGGCCCGTGTGGTTCGATCCAACAGACGAGCTCCTGTAGAAGTTACTGCTGGTTCTGATAGAAAGGTGTCAATACACTGACCCCTGTCCACCGCCGGAAGCGCCATCAGAACTGGAGCACGGAGCGAAGGAAGAACGTGGTGACGTATCACGTTTTCCGAACTCCCTCAATCCAGTCGAGCATCTGTAGGATCAGTAGCCACCTCCACCTCGCAACTTACAGAACTTAAAGGATCTGCTGCGAACATCTCGATGCAGATCCCACAACACCCCTTCAGGGTCCAGAGGAGTCCACGCCTCGACGGGTCAGGGCTGTTTTGGCAGCAATTGGTGGACCAACACAATATTGGTGTTTAAATGTGGTCATAATGTTATGCCTGATCAGTGTATATACTTGTATGTATACCTCAAGATATTTTTTCCTTTGTAGATTTCATACATTAGGAATGCAGGTTCGTATTTCCTTTTTCTACACGTTGCTTAATTTTATAGTGCGTATGTAATACAGTTTCTACTATGATGATGTGATGTTGAAATTGTTTTATCTTTGAGCATGCATTGCCCATGTATCGGTGTTATTTTTATGGCCTCTGAATAAATATTTTTGAAAATTTGATATGATGTCATGATTTGAACTTGGTGTGCAAGGCTAAAAAAAAAAAACAACAGAATTTAAAAGTCAGGCAAAAATTAAGACCCTTTATTTTGTGTTTGCTCATTTGTAACGATCTAAAACATTGACGGGTGGAGCGAGGCTGGGAGCCGCCGAATGCTGGGAGGTCCTACGTAGGCCCAAATCATCAGTTTCCGGGTTGAGCTGTTCTTGAGCCCGGTGGATAAGGAGACTCTTTTTCCACTGGAAACAGAACGCTGCTGCCTTTGCCGCTTCAGAATTTGGCTCAGGTTGTTTCAAACCCTGTAAATCAGAAATATCCATTTAAAATGGACATAAACACCAAAATTGATCATGCCAAATAGCATAGATAGACACCACTACTTTTTACTCATTCCCGGCTTTGGTTTCCTTTTGGCTTGTCTGTTTCTATGCTCCCTTTACAATCTTATTTGGCTTTTTCAATTCCTCTTACCCTGATGCAAGCAGTCTCTGCAGCTCGTACTCCTTGGATAACTGTCTGGAGTAGATTCTGTGCGTTCTTCACCAGGATCTCATCTGATGATTTGCACCCAGGAGTAACTGCATTAACACTGGAGAGACACCATGCACCCCTTGGGTCACATGAGATTTTTGCACGTTTAATTTATTGGTAATATTGTCGTTTGACCAAGATTGAATGTGACAGTGAGGTAGGGAAGAAGAAAGACCTTCAATCAGATTGTTGGGAGTCAGGGAGACAAATCTACAATTATCGCTCACCTAGAAATGATGGTAAGTTGGTTGGAAATGGTAAGAATCTGCTCTGCAATGACACAGAGCTCATCTGTGCAATGCTGGTCCAGACAGTGGTCCGCTATGACACGCACAAACTGGGTGATTGACTGGCCGCTTGAGATGAGGTCTTTTGCAGATGTTACAAAAGCATCTTTAGTCTACAAGTGAAACAAACTTGCGTCAGTATGGGAGCGTAACCTTTGTACAAAACAACACTTGAAAAGTTTCTGACCTGGATTGGCCCTTTCTTCTTTAAGTACTGGGCCATGTGATAGAGTTTATCTGCCATTTCTTTCGTCACCTTGACAATCTGGTTACCCTTGTCATCCCACTTTTCAGTCTCTCGTTTTAGGAAGAGAGACGTGTAAGAGAGAGTTGTGTCTACTAAGGTGAAAACAGGAGCTCTTGGGCTCCTTGGGGATGTCTCTTGCTGGAGTAGATAAATGACATTTTAAATCGCTTAGTCCTTTCATCTATGATAACATGATTCATCAACAATGTTCTTACCTTATTTGGTTCCCGATTGGCCACATCTAGGACACTGGGACTCAGTTTGCTCTTAATAGGACCTTGAGTACTTGTGGATATAGGATGTAGTGTTGTCTTTTGTGTGAAACTAATTGGTGTCTGGGAAACGCCAAATCCACTAGACTCTTTGCCTTGCAAAGCACTCTTGATCTGTTCCTTTGTGACCTCAAGAATTCCATCTACTTTACTGAGTTCTTCAACAAGGTAATGTGCTTTTGCTGACCAGCACTGTGACTGAATATCAAGAGTCAGAGTGTCTCCGAGAGTTTGCGTCTCTGCTATTAATCTGGCTCTACTCACGATGTCCGACATCTGAAATGTCAAGTGGTCATTGATGAATCTCAGATTGGACCTTTCCTTTGGGTCTCTGATGAAGTTGAAACAGTCCTGGATGGACTCCGTGGCGCTTTTAACATTCCGCATAAGCAATTCTGCAGCACGTTCAAATCGCGCCAGTTTATCTTCGGTTTCCACGTCACTATCTTTTGCTTGGATTGAGCACGCCAAAGCAATCGCATTTTGAATGGCTGTCACATAATCTTGGTTAACTTTGCTCAAAAAACAAGACAGTGCTTTCATTTTAATCTGAAGCTGTCTCTGAAGCAGCTCTGACTTTGCCAGAATCAGGACACTTGAGAGGGACACCGTACTAACTCTTTCAGCAGACTGTAGGTAGGAGTCCGTTAGAGTCCTCACGTCTTCTTGTAGCTCTCCTAGAAGTTTTACTTTATAGCTGTCTCGACAGTTCAGAGAAGACAATCTTGTGGCTTCTTGTATACGAAGCGAGTTCTCGGACATTACTGCCAACCATTTCTTGGGTGTCATTTGATGTGTCATCAGATGCCCCTTACCATCAGTTGTAGCTGTTCCCAACATCTTATCCAATGAGTTCAACAGGACTTGGACAGACAACGCCCAAAGCATGCAGAGACCATCAAGCTCATCAGTTTGAGTTGGTCTTGAACCCACTATGTCTATGAGATTCTTGGTGTTGGTTTGGGCTTTTTGGAGCTTGCTCTGCAAAGACCCTATGCTCTCATGACACCCTCCCAGCAACTTTATATCTGCCGATGTCACAAGTTGCACGGCATCTGCACACAAACACATGACCTCAGTGAGTTCCTGCGTGATGGACTCCAGCATATTTGGTACATAGTTTTGGAACATGGAGAATACGGCATGGTACCACATCCCAGCCACTGGCAGCAGAATCTTACGGGCGTGTTTTATGAGGTCAGAAAATTGCGTGCTGTGCTTATAAATGCTATCTGTACCCATGGCTGAACTCATGGCTGTTTCCTGCGCGGTCTGAACTAGCAAGGGTGTCAAGGACATGAGTTTGGACCGCAGACTTTCCATTTCCTCATTATCAGCTGTGGTTATGACACTGGTGGCTTCTCTTGTAGCTTGGGCATAGCTGTTTGAGAGTCCTAGAACTCCAGTGCAAGCCATGTTGAGTGCCTCTACATCTTTACCTTTGGTCATGCAGACAACTTCACACAAAAGGGGCAACAACTCCAAATTATGGAGCCGTACAACCGCTTTAGATTCCACGACAGGCGCAATCCATGCTTCTTCTGTGTTTGGCACATCATGGTCCATTATTGTTTGAACAGCCAGTTTCTCCAAACCATCTTCAAGCTGACTTGGAATTTCTTCACAAGTGGAACTTTGCACCGAAGACTCTGATTTATCAGAGTCAGCAGTTGATCTTTCATGTTCTGAAATGGGAGCTGCACATGGTACAGTACCGGCAGACCGGCGGGCCCCCTCCCGCAGCGGGCTGAGAAGATGTGGATGCTGCAAACCGTCAAGACCTTCACGTAGAATTTCAAAGTGTTTCAAAGCAGTTGAGACACTTGCAGAAAGCATTGAGAAAGCCTCATTGCTAAGACTGGTATGAGAATATATATCAGAGACACAGCTAGTTACCTCAGCAGCAGATCCTTCCGCTTGCTTTATCAGAACCAGGAGTCCATTACGGTAGATTGGATTGTCACTCTTGCTGACATGCCTTCTCACGAGCTGGATTACCAGGCTCATATGGCCAATGAGCAAGCTTGCCTGTTTTGTGAGAAACTGTGCATCCTCATCTTTATGTGCCTCAATGCACCCCTCGAAGCTGCTCTCCATCTCCTGCAAAGCAAGATAGACGAAGCCCTTCACGTTTATAATGCTACTGCAAGCGTGCAAGAGCTGCTCCATCTCCTCTGACCATCTCTGATGCATTTCTTTTAGGTTTCCAAGAGCTTCGCTTGAACATACCATGTCTTCCTCAAAAGTTTGCACAAGTGCGACAACTGCTTGTTTCAGTCTCATAATGCATCCCCTTGAGTTCTCCACCCCCTCAAGACTCTTCTCATCACACGCTAAAGCTGAGATGAAGCCAGCCACCTCTGATATTTTATCAGCATGAGCCCTGAAGGATTCCAGTCGCACCCGAAGTGCTTCCACATCCGACTCATCTCCATCTTGCTCCTCCTGGAAACTATAGTTTACGGTGTGCACCAATTGTTCCAAGGGAGTTGAACTTGTGACAAATATGTCCATTACTTGCAACTGGGTGGCTTTCACCACAGCATCTTCAAGCTTGTGTATTTGATCCAAGAGGGAAGCACATGATTTTGCAAGCTGTCGATCATCACAGCATTTCATTTGTTGTGACATCTCTGACCAATGCTGAAGGACACGCTTGGAGCGCGTCGCAACCTCAAACTGAATATCCCTCCGAGATGTGTTTGCCACCGCCATGCTGTAGAACACTAGGTCACGAAGCATAACATCAAAACCACCCTCTTTAACAGAAGTCGGGTCAGACAGCAGTCTTAGTATCTTGTTCTGTATTTCAGTGTAGTATCCACATGAACCACTGGCAGTTGGTTCACAGTTGCTCTTGAGTGTGGTTGTGATGTAATTTACAGTTGAATCCACTTGGTTTAAGATGTACTGCTTTGCACCCTTGGCCTCCTCGCTGTGTGGATGTTTGATGGTTGTGTACATGGCAGTGTGCAGCATGGAAACACATTTTGTCAGGGTTTCTAGGGAAGCCCTCAAATGCTCTTGCTGTTTGCAGACACGCAGTTCCTCAATTCTTTCCAGCACTAAGTTGTGAAGAAGAAGCATTGCCTTTGAGTATACTTGAAATGCTTTCAATAAGGATGAGATGTTCGCTGCAGCTCCTACTTGAGAAAGACACTGCAAAAGCCAGTCAGCAGCGGCGGTGATCTTCCTTATAGTTGCATCATCTTCAACTAGAAGGATCTATAGTCCAAAAACAAATGGAATTGGGGGCATTTAAATCACATAAGATGATCGTGTATTGATGGCAGTCCTTTTTCACAGAATAAGAACTAGTCTCTGGACACAAACAACTCTGGCCCTCAAGGGTCACTTTCCTGAAGAGTTTAGCTCAATCCCTAATTGAAATAAGCTAAACAAAGGCCAACATAGCTCCCTATACCCTCATTCACTAGCCAGTTCACTTGAGGGTGTGACTGAAAACAAGTGAGTGAATTCGGACACCGAGTGCGTCGGAAGGGCAGCCACTTTTGCGTAGTTTGTGCTTGCTGCTGTTTAATAAGTGTTTGAAACTTGGCAAACCGGCAGCTCCGACAGTCACACGAAAAGATTTATCTTGAACTCTTGTCATGTAAACTATGTATAAACCTTAGTTAAATTGTATACCTGTTTCACGAGTTCACATTTACATATAATTAAGAAGAGTAAAGGTTTAAGCGTATTTGGCGTGCAGTCCAGGGGGAGCGTTCCGAGCTCGGAATTTTGGCCCGAACCCAGAGTAAGGAGTGAGGAGATGGGATGGAGGAGGGATGCTGGTAAACTCTCAGACGAACAGAGGCAAGTCTGCTGTATTTATACCTTTTGTCATTGATTGAGTTGATTAACTGAAAGCTCTCCACTTGTGCTGATATGGTTAATTATATGCACCTGATCCTCCCGAACGTTGTTAATTAAACATATGAGATAATGCTGTCGAACAGTTTGGAAAATGAATGGGTGATTCAGCTGTGAGCTGTGGGTATTCTCGAGCTGTTGAGCGTACGCTCGTTATTGCAGTGCATTGTGGGATTGAATGAGTGCACTCAATTACTGTCCCCTCAAATATTGCCCTATTTAAGGGTATGGGGGGGGCGATTTCGGACACAGTGAGGTTCTTCAGGATTACTAGGCAGGAGTCTGATCAAAAAGGTAAACTCTGCAGTGGACAAAAAGAAAGCGAACACAGAAGGCCAGAGCTGAGAACCCCTGAAATAAGCCTTTTATCCAAAGCGACTTACAAGGGGAGCAATTAGGGGTTAGGTGTCTTGCTCAAGGACACTTTTTTAGTCATGGTATCGGAGGTGGAGAGAGTGTTGTTCATTCACAATCCCCACTTTCAATTCCTGCCGGCGTGGGAATCGAACCAGCAACCTTCTGATTACAAGCCCAACTCCCTCACCACTAGGCCACGACTACCCCTACGTTTGTTAAATAACACGTCCCATAACTCTGGATCTACTTATTTTTCTTTACAGCCCAAAAGATGCATTACCTTGACCACACCTAACAGCACATTTTGAGTGGCTTCGATGAGTTCTTCTCTGTGCTCTATGACCTCTGGTTGTATGTGGAGCTTTTGGGTGGCCAGGAGAACGTGTTGTCCTGAAACAGTCAAGGATTCCACAAGTGGCTCCATCTCCATTTTCAGGATGTCATCTTCAGTATCTGCCGATAGCCTAAATGCAAGGATATGGGGTTTAATGTGAATGTCAATCCTCTGTGGACCCAGTATACCATGGTACAATAAAGTAGCATGGTATTTGTTGCATGGTGCTGCCCTAGTACTTTTTCCTCTAAAGGGGTCCTTGATTATGATTTCACTTTTTTAACTTTAGTTAGTGTGTAATGTTGCTGTTTGAGCGGAAACAACATCTGCAAAGTTACGACGCTCAAAGTTCAAATTTCTTTTACAGAAATCGCTTTTTAAGGACTACAACAAACGGCTGGTTGGGACTACGACGAGCTTCTTCATAGGTTGGGGACATCACAAACCCTAAAGTTCAGTAGCCCCGCCCACTGATTTGAGCACGACAAGTAGTACTAGGTAAATAAACGACGTGACGCTAACACTGGATCGAGCAACTAAGCGTTAAACTTGCCTTTGAAGAGCGCAAAATGTTGTGCAGTGCCAGGTTGTGGAAAAACACAGCATTTCTGATATGTAATGATTTCGTGTTTTTGTCTCAAAATCTTTTATTGTTTTACAGTAAATCGAACCAGTGACTAAACATGACTCAAGGATGAAAATAATCTGTGATTTAAACTGTGATTAAATGATACGAACGCTCTCTTTACAGTCGCTTGAGCTGTCAATCAAACATGCCACGATCTATAACTGATGCAATAGTCGATTTGTTAACCTTGAGAGCTCTAATAATAGTAAAACCGTGCTAAAAGAGAGTAATACTTATGCTTTTCCATATGCAAAGTTCTTAACCAATCACAGCAGTGGGCGTTTACGCTGAAGTCTCACAGCAGACACGCCCCTTAAAACGGAGCGTTCAAATCAGAGGGCTAAAATCAAGCCTTTTATCTCTTAAATTATGACAATTTTTGATGTGAAAATCATACTAACATTATAAAACAGTGCAGTGTGACTCTTAGGGCACCCATTTTGTAAAGTACTACTATTGTCATATAATATGAACAATGATGACCTGTTGGCAGTTTTAACTGTTCAGGTGGAGGATTGCCTGAGGGAAATTTGTAGTATTTGTAATGTAAATATTGATATGCTTCACCTTCTGCCCTGTCAGGAAGAAATACATGCAACTGACCTTGTTGCTACAGCTGCCATGTTTTTGGATGCTTTGGCCACTGCTTTAGCGGCAGCTTCCAGCCGGATGAATTCGTCCAGTTCGGCCTCGCTCCCGCACAGCAGGATGAGGTGACACAGGTGAGTGGACAGAGGGGCCACCACCTGCTCTATTGAGCTTGTTTTTATCAAGCCATCCTCCAGTGTAGATGTCATTCCTCTAGCACAAGAAATAAGCACTTTTACCGAATACATGTCAATCTATGTGAATGCATTACCTGGGGGGGAAAAAAATAACATTTCATGTGCTGCTCGGAGATTGGGATGTCAGGTCAAACAATGTCAGAACAAAATTATAATGTTTGATGTAAGCCGGTGAAGTTGTTCTTTAATGGATATATGAAAATGAACATACCTGGTGCTGTAGGAGCTCCATGCAAGAGCTCCACCTGTGAACAGTGAATGAGGTCATGAATAATTGAGGTCACTGTTTGTTTGGCTCTCAGATGTCCCTTGGTAACCAAAGTAATTAGTTACAAAGTGAGATAAAGAGCTAATGTAATTGTATAGTAACCAGTGATATTAAAACAATCGATACATTAATTCAAAACATGCATTTTTGTGCAAAAACACTGGGTTAAAAATAACCCAATGTAATGGTTTGAATAATTTTTTTACGGAAGAGGATCGGGGCCAAGAAATAAAATAAAAAATAAATTAAAAAAACATAAGTCATAATACGAGATTAAACTTGTTGAAAGAGTTGAAATAACATGTCGAGAATAAACTCATTAAATTTTCAGAATTCAAGAAAAAAAACCTGACTTTATTCTCGAAATTTAGTGACATTTTATTTCAAAATTTAACAAGATTTTTTTTTTTTCTCAAAGCTTTATTCAGAAACTACCCAAACACTGGGTTGTTACGTCTGACCCAGGATCTGTGTGACACAAAAACTACCCAAACACTGGGTTGTTACGTCTGACCCAGGATCTGAGTAACACAAAAACTACCCAAACACTGGGTTGTTACGTCTGACCCAGGATCTGAGTAACACAAAAACTACCCAAACACTGGGTTGTTACGTCTGACCCAGGATCTGAGTGACACAAAAACTACCCAAACACTGGGTTGTTACGTCTGACCCAGGATCTGTGTAACACAAAAACTACCCAAACACTGGGTTGTTACGTCTGACCCAGGATCTGAGTAACACAAAAACTACCCAAACACTGGGTTGTTACGTCTGACCCAGGATCTGAGTGACACAAAAACTACCCAAACACTGGGTTGTTACGTCTGACCCAGGATCTGTGTAACACAAAAACTACCCAAACACTGGGTTGTTACGTCTGACCCAGGATCTGAGTGACACAAAAACTACCCAAACACTGGGTTGTTACGTCTGACCCAGGATCTGAGTGACACAAAAACTACCCAAACGCTGGGTTGTTACGTCTGACCCAGGATCTGTGTAACACAAAAACTACCCAAACGCTGGGTTGTTACGTCTGACCCAGGATCTGTGTAACACAAAAACTACCCAAACGCTGGGTTGTTACGTCTGACCCAGGATCTGTGTAACACAAAAACTACCCAAACGCTGGGTTGTTACGTCTGACCCAGGATCTGTGTAACACAAAAACTACCCAAACACTGGGTTGTTACGTCTGACCCAGGATCTGAGTAACACAAAAACTACCCAAACACTGGGTTGTTACGTCTGACCCAGGATCTGAGTGACACAAAAACTACCCAAACACTGGGTTGTTACGTCTGACCCAGGATCTGAGTAACACAAAAACTACCCAAACACTGGGTTGTTACGTCTGACCCAGGATCTGAGTAACACAAAAACTACCCAAACACTGGGTTGTTACGTCTGACCCAGGATCTGCGTAACACAAAAACTACCCAAACACTGGGTTATTACGTCTGACCCAGGATCTGAGTAACACAAAAACTACCCAAACTCTGGGTTGTTACGTCTGACCCAGGATCTGCGTAACACAAAAACTACCCAAACACTGGGTTGTTACGTCTGACCCAGGATCTGAGTAACACAAAAACTACCCAAACACTGGGTTGTTACGTCTGACCCAGGATCTGAGTAACACAAAAACTACCCAAACACTGGGTTGTTACGTCTGACCCAGGATCTGTGTAACACAAAAACTACCCAAACACTGGGTTGTTACGTCTGACCCAGGATCTGAGTAACACAAAAACTACCCAAACACTGGGTTGTTACGTCTGACCCAGGATCTGATTAACACAAAAACTACCCAAACACTGGGTTGTTACGTCTGACCCAGGATCTGCGTAACACAAAAACTACCCAAACACTGGGTTATTACGTCTGACCCAGGATCTGAGTAACACAAAAACTACCCAAACTCTGGGTTGTTACGTCTGACCCAGGATCTGCGTAACACAAAAACTACCCAAACACTGGGTTGTTACGTCTGACCCAGGATCTGAGTAACACAAAAACTACCCAAACACTGGGTTGTTACGTCTGACCCAGGATCTGAGTAACACAAAAACTACCCAAACACTGGGTTGTTACGTCTGACCCAGGATCTGAGTAACACAAAAACTACCCAAACTCTGGGTTGTTACGTCTGACCCAGGATCTGCGTAACACAAAAACTACCCAAACACTGGGTTGTTACGTCTGACCCAGGATCTGAGTAACACAAAAACTACCCAAACACTGGGTTGTTACGTCTGACCCAGGATCTGAGTAACACAAAAACTACCCAAACACTGGGTTGTTACGTCTGACCCAGGATCTGAGTAACACAAAAACTACCCAAACGCTGGGTTGTTACGTCTGACCCAGGATCTGTGTAACACAAAAACTACCCAAACACTGGGTTGTTACGTCTGACCCAGGATCTGAGTAACACAAAAACTACCCAAACACTGGGTTGTTACGTCTGACCCAGGATCTGATTAACACAAAAACTACCCAAACACTGGGTTGTTACGTCTGACCCAGGATCTGTGTAACACAAAAACTACCCAAACGCTGGGTTGTTACGTCTGACCCAGGATCTGAGTTACACAAAAACTACCCAAACACTGGGTTGTTACGTCTGACCCAGGATCTGTGTAACACAAAAACTACCCAAACACTGGGTTGTTACGTCTGACCCAGGATCTGTGTAACACAAAAAACTACCCAAACACTGGGTTGTTACGTCTGACCCAGGATCTGAGTAACACAAAAACTACCCAAACACTGGGTTGTTACGTCTGACCCAGGATCTGATTAACACAAAAACTACCCAAACACTGGGTTGTTACGTCTGACCCAGGATCTGAGTAACACAAAAACTACCCAAACAACCTTCAAAAAATGTCCCAAAAAGCTCAACCCAGGACTTTGGTATAAAAAATAACCCAAGGTTTTTTAGAGTGCAGATTAATTTGTTTAAAATGTTGGGAACAATTTGAGCACCTGAATTCGATGCAAACATGTAATTCCATCCATCACTCTATTGCAATCCTTCTAATTACAAACATTTAGGAAAACCATAAAACTGCATCCCAGAGCACAACACATTTCCATCCGCTTCCAGTGTGAAAGATCCATTCTATATAATCTATTTTTAACATCCTGACTCATCATTTGATTACATTGCTAAATTCATTCTCATCAAGCATTTTAAAGCGTCTCACTGTATGATGAATGTGGTCAAAACTGGACACTGCAGTCCAGTGTAAACTGCTTGTTTGACACTAGAGGGCCTCAGTGCTACAAGAAGCCCTGAATATTTTGGGTGGCACCGAAACGAAACCGAGACGAAACATCTGTTTGTGATTTTTAATTTTAAAATGGCAGTTTCAGTAGATAAATATACAGCTTGAGCTTGTACAACAAACATATTTCTCAATACATCTATAAAACTGAAATTCAGTGACAGTAGTTTATTCCAAAATACTCAAAATAGGTGATAATGGCAACAACACTCACAGTTATGATACACACTTACAATGTCAAGTATGTCTCTCTGAAACACACCTGTGGGCATGACACGCAGACGTGTTTTTGCCATGCCAGTGGTGATATTAAGATATATTTGGAAAATCATCCAGACATTATCTAACATCCAATTGCAAACATCAATCAAAAAAAAAAAAAAGGTTACTTTTGAATCAACCCTCTAAAATTAGAGGGAAATGACAAAAAATGTAAAACAAGCATCCAAGTTCAATGAATAAAAGGTGTTAAAATGCCGTTACGGATGTGACGTCTGACAGCGAACAGCTCTGAGTGAAGTCCAGAATGTCGACTTTAAAACAAGCTGTTCCCATACGAGTTTGTGCCCGGTGATGAAGCACTGCACATTCCCGTCTATTTTTAGGCCGTTACACACCGCAGGTCCTACACGGTTTTTAAAACCCGTCAGTGAAGTCTGAGCGTCCAAAAACTCGTCAGGGGATTACGGTATGGTGTTATACTTTATCATTTGTACTTGCAGTAGAATTTCAGTCAATCAGTCGCAACATTCGAGAGCGAAAAAGGAGAATTTGTAGGAGTGGGATTCGCTTGGATCCGGGTCACGCTTGGTTCCATCGCGGTCAAAAGTGACCGAAGCCTTGAAATGCAACTTTGTTTTTCATTAAAACCAATGTAATATATTTTTGACTATTTTTTTTGACTATTATTCAAAATTTTGAGGGTATTTTATGATACTATATACAATTTTATTTAGCTATTTTTCCCTCATGTAAAATAAAACACTTTTTTCCCCTAATAATATTCAATTAAAGCAGTCAATTCCATGTTAAAATAGAGAAAAGGCGTTTAAAATCATTTTTTGAAGGTAGATTAGTGCCATCTGGTGGGAGTAAAAACAGAAAAACGAATGTAATGTTCATATAAAGTGTATATGATATATTTCTAATATTATATACATAGAAAAAGTTGTGGATTTGGATTTATACTTAAACACTCTCAAAGACGACTTCCTGTCAAGGTTTAGATTTTATTCGTTTGAAGTGTCAGTTTTTGCATTCATTTTACTGCAGTGAACCTGAACACAGCGCACATTCTGTTACACATAACATCAAAATTCAATAAAAATGTGACAAAAACGAACAATTAATGAATAAATCTGGCTCTGATCGGATTTCAACCTCTAATTTGAGTCTTGTGGCTCAATTTGACCATATTGTTGTGTGTTTAATAGAGTGTGAGTTTTGTACTCCACTTCCTTGCTCTTCGTTGTTTTACTGCTTTGTGGCAGAATTATTGATTTTATTCCACATATTTGCAAAAACTCGCTTTATTTTAGTCACGGTAGTTCACATACACACGTGTGGGATGTGGATGTGTCTATTTCGCTTCTTGACATTTCAGAGATTGCTTTTTGACATTTGCACTTTTTTTCTGCACAGTGGCTGAATTGATCCTTCGCAATCAGTTTGATTGACAGGCGATCTGACCAATCATAACCCAGAATTAGGAGTTAGTAGATGAACGTTGGTGAAGTTGAATCAACATTCCTTCTGATGTTCATTCATGTTTATTTGATGCTATAAATGAACTAGTGTGAAGAGATGATGGAGGAGCGACACATTAAACACACACTAGACGCTATTGATTGATTCAACTTCTTTAAAAACATGAAACTGTTTCATACGTTGTCAGTGTCTCAGTATTTTTCACTGCGCGAGAACATGATGTGCGGCATGAGAGCGCATGGCAACAGTAACTAAAGGGGGCGGGGCTTTGCGAAGGGTCATTTTTGACCACGACGGAGCCAAGTGTGACACATCCGAATCACGTCCATGATTTTTTTGTGCGTTCAGTGTCGTCCCACTCGGATGAATGTTTCGCTCGTTTTTTGACCGAAGAGGACCAGAGGGCGAAGATTGGATTAGATTATGAAACGTTTCTGGTATATTTTGGTGAAGGAATCTTCTCACGCATCGGTCAGTGGGGTCAATATCCAGTGCAGTACAAACAAAGCTCTAAGCTGTGAATTTCACATATAATGAACAAAACGTGTTTGAGCCGAGAACGAATATGCTTTTCTCTTCCTGCGTTTGAGCACAGCCGGACGGAAAAACTCGAGCATGTTTGGGATAGCGCTTCATCTCCTCGGTCGTTCTTCGTGACGTTTCGCGGCTCGGGAGTTGTCCGAATGAATATCCGGAACACGTGAGGGGATGCAGAGATCCGATCCGTCTTCAGAACTCTGAGGAATAACTTCAACTCTTTGGCGTGTGTCAGTCATCAGTGCTTTCTCTTCTATACAGTATGGAATACATTTTATAAAAAATAGACTTTTGCTTTTCAACAGCGCCCTGAGGGTTGAAATCGTCCGCTAGTATTGACACGAAATCCGCATTTCAGTTCCGTCTCTTCGGACCCGTCCCAGCGGGATCTATGGAATTCCACTGCGAGTCTTTTCCGGCACACGGTCACCTCGAACGTCAGCTGGATCGCCATCAATGAAAAAAAGTGTCAAACCTCCGAAAAATCTGGAGAATATTCTTCTCTTCCACATATGGAAGGCTGGAGGGTTTTTAGGAGAGCCGGGATGAAGGTAGCAGCTTATTGGATTTTCTAAACCCGATCCAAGCTCTCATTGGCTCTTCTGGACCCAATCCCAGCTTTCGTCGCTGTCGTTCCTGTTCTTTTCCGCCTCTATGATCTCTCTGTAATGCCTCCTGAAGAATCCCATCTGCCAAACACAAAAACAGTTGCACTGTAAAATACTCGCATTTCCCAGGAAAAATCCGCCTGATTCTTGCTGTTACGAAATACACCACCTTTCCATAGTTTTTGTTTTAAAGGAATGAAGCGAGGACGCTTCGAAATCGATCAAAAGTGACATAATGTTACAAAAGATAAAGGAATAATAATAATAATACGTTTTATTTATAAAGCACTTTAAAAAAAAATCTCAAGTGCGAAATGCACTTTCTATTCATCAAAGAATCCTGAAAAATACAGTTTCCACACCAACTGAAGACTGGAGCAGTGGTGCTGAAAATTCAGATTTGATCACCGGATACAAATGACATTTTAATATATATTCACGGAAAAAAAAGTTATTTTAAATTGTGACGGCGGACAAAAATACTCGCATTTCCCAGGAAAAATCCGTCTGATTCTTGCCGTTACGAAACACACCACCTTCCCATAGATTTCGTTTTTAAAGAAAGGAATATTTTTATTCAGCGAGGACGCATTAAATCGATCAAAAGTGACATAATGTTACAAAAGATAAATGCACTTTCTGTTCATCAAAGCGTTTCCACACAAACGTGACGCTGAAGGATGCAGCGGTGCTGAAAATTCAGATTTGATCACTTTAGTATATATTCACGGAAAAAAAAGTTGTTTTAAACTGTAAAAATATTTCACAATTTTACTGTACAGTTGATCAAATAAATACTCTTTCACAAACAATATTACCGACCCCAATGATAGCAGACGACTGCTTGTTATAAGTGGCAGATCAGAGAAACAATCCTGAATAAATATGTATTTAATCAAATCATTTTTAGGCCTCGACCCAACACGCGGTTTCATTACGACGGATGATTATCAGAGGAATGCTTTATCATGCCATATAGGTACCCAAAAATATTTAAACATCCTATAATTTACATCATCAGGTGTCATGAACGCCTGGATCGAATGTTTTGAAATGCTAATAAAATTTCAGCTACAGCAGGCAAGATTTTCAAGCAAATAACTGTGAAAGTCACACGGATTCCGAATGACGTGAATGATGTCATTTTTGGGGGTGAACCATCCCGATGGAGCGGGTGGGAGTCGGATCAACAGTGGGATGGGTGACGCCGACAGCGCTACTGTACAGAAATGTGCCGTTCCTCTTCCTGTGACTCAACGGGTTTGTCTTTGTTTGAATGCGGTTTATTGATTCAGACCTCGGCTCACTCCAGGCATTTCCTGGAGCTGGAGTAGCTGGACATGTGCAGCTCTTGTTGAGGAGGTTTATTTTGGCAGATTTGGGATTGGGGGGGAGGGGGAGAATATCCCAACACTAACCTTTCAGGATATTCCCACTGGAAAGTAATGGAGTGGAAAAGAAAAGAAGGGCTTGTTTGAGAAGTTCCATTCACTTTTATATGCGCACGAGTAGATGATTGTGTCGGTCGGTCTGAAGCTCTCTATTGACCCCTCAGGCCAACGAAAACAACAGCGGCGTTATTGGTGAACGAGGGTCTACGGGTCATGTGACCTCCCTCGAGACTCCTGACCAAGACCGTCAATGCACGAATTTACAATCCAGGCTTCATTTCTTGTGCGTGCACTGATGGATTATCAAACTGTCCACTTCAAACCTCCGCATCGCTGGGCTTTTTTTTGACCGAGGCTATTAAAAGCAGCCCTAATTTAACTGTGCTTCTACTCTTTCACCGCACCGTGACCTGATGGGTCACATTCTCTGCTGACATTCACTTCGCAAGAGCTGCTGTCGAACGGGAACCATTTCAGGCTTTTGATCTGTACTGGGTTGTACTGAGGGAGGAAAGCTGATGTTCATGAAATTCTGTCAAAATATCTGCGTTCTTTTCACTGTTGTTCGGTAGGGGGCGCTATTACGCATCTTCTGAAAGAGTACAGAATCTCCCGATCAAAACACTGGCGAAGAAGCAGCAGAGTCAAGCGATAAAAGGATCGTTTATACACGGTTTTTATTCAAAATGTTCCTTTTTAGTTTTAAATGAAACTTACCCTCATGCGTGACGCTAGAATAAAGCAGAGGCTCTGTTCTTCCTTTTGATATATCGCACGCTTAAGTATGCATACAACGAAATATTCTGGGGGCCATTAATTAATCAATTATTTTAACAACAAACGGGGAAAAAATATTAGAACTTTGATTAATATTTCACAATATTACCGTATTTTTGATTGCGATCAGAGGAGACTTCTTTCAAAAAAATTTGAAAACTAATGTACCATTTGATAAATCTTTTAAAATATGATGAAATGAAAATATAATTCATAACAAATCTTTGCATTATCTAAAATTACGTATTAAAACATAATAATTATGTATAATAATTACTCCGTAAAATAAATAGTACTACTCCTATAATTAATAATAATGCAACGTAATGTTTTAATGATGATGATAAAATAATAAACCGTAGTATTATAACTTATATACTGATAGCTTGAATTGTGACAGAAATACTTTACCGTTAAATATTAAAATGTACTTTTTTAATAATAATAATAATAAAATAGTATTATATCTTTACTGATAACATGATGAAATTAGGATAGAAATCCTGCACTTTTAAAAGTAACAATAATAATATTAACAAAAAATAATAACAATGTAATGTTAATAATAATAATACTTTAAAAACTACATTTTAGCATACAATAGTGACCGCAAAAACAGCCACAATTCTTTCTAAATTGAGATTTAAACGCATATCAATAAATAATCTTTCCATTAATGTCTGGTTTGTTAGAGCAATATTTGAAAATCTGGAATATGAACGTGCAAAAAAAATCTAAATATTGTACAAATGAAGTTATTAGCAATGGATATCCATTCATAAAAGTACATTTTTTATATATTTACAACTACAATCTTCAAGTAACATGATCTTTACTTAAAATCCAAATGATTTTTGGCATAAAAGAAAAATCTTACAATATATCGTCAGCTATTGCTACAGATTTACCCTTATGGGTCACAAATGATTTCTTAGTAATAAAGAATATCGAAAGTGTATATTTTTTCATAGATAGTGATATCGATTCACCGATCGCCCAGTTCTAGTGCGTGATCTAAAGCTCACAGTATGCGGACGCCTCATGTTGCTTTTTCCGCACAGCGACCAAAACTCACACAATATGATCATTTCACAGAAAGTGTGGCTGAAATATCTTGACATGTGAAATGTTTGCTGCGCTCCTGAATCTAATCCTAACCTACTTCTAAAATCAGAGAGAAACGCTCGGCTGATACGAATGTCAATCCAAGGACGTTGATCTGAATGTTATGACTCATAAGTTGTGTTCTGTTCTTCTCTGCCGTTGTGCTTCATGCCGTCTATTTAATGTCCCTCTCAGCTGTTTGGTGTTCTACCGCTGCGTATTCTCTTCTATTATTGTCTGTTTTTTACCTGCTGTCTGTTATGTCTTCCTATTTGTTGTATTTGCATTGTGAAGCGTCCTTGGAAAGGCGCTAAAATAAATAAAACGCATTATTATTATGATCCAGGAACGTGCGCCGTACCTTCCAGAGCAGCACGGCCAGCAGGAGGAAGATGAGGATTCCAACCAGCAGGCTGATGGCGATGATCCATCCCACCACGTAACCCCTGGGCTCCTGACTGTGAAGCGCCTCGAACACCAGCTGCACACAAAGCAGACGGGACACGAGAGTTCAATGCACATGTTCTCAGCTCTGATTTTACAGACGGTGTGATTTCCTGGATGCTAGAATGTCTGAGTCTACAGTATATCGGGCATCGACTCAATCAAAGTCAACACATCTGTGAAGGTTTTCATTCATCCGGATCAGTGCAGATCATTTGTTTACAACTCGACTTCATTAGACGAGCTATCCTCAATAACACTCGGGGGGTTTTTTTGTGTGTAATACGGAAGAGGTTCACCTCTGAAAACCATCATGCACTGCCACAAACACACAGTTCCCGCAGTGGATGTAAATGTTGCATGAAAAGCGAGCAGAAAATCTCCCGGTCGTCAGAGAGATGCCAGCCCGGATAAATCTCGCTTCAGCTTCTGGCCACAGTTTCACTCCTCGGAAATAAAATAGCACAGCTCACGGCCCGCAGTCACGCAAAATCATAAATGAGATCTCTTTCATATCTCGGTTTGTTTCCTCTGTCAGTAATGAGATGCAAATGAAGACTTTTGAAGAAGTCTCCCGTCTCTTCTAGAGTTTCAGCAGAGATCATAACAACTGTGCTCGGATCTGCCAAGATACCAGAGGGGTTTTTAATAGTATTATTTACTTACTATTATAGTATTTCATATTTTAATTAGCTTTAATTTTCAAATTATATTAATTATTTTTTAATGATGTATTTATAATTTATACTTAAATATTAATTATAATTTATATATATATATATATATTATTTTTTATATATATAATTAGCTTTTTCAGTTTTCATTTTAATTTTTGAATTATATTAATTATATATTAATTAATTTTTAATGATATATTTATAATTTATACTTAAATATTAATTATAATTTATATATATATATATATATATTAATTTTTATATATATAATTAGCTTTTTCAGTTTTCAATTTAATTTTTTAATTATATTAATTATACATTTATAATTTATACTTAAATATTAATTCTATATATATATATATATATATATACATTTTTTATATAATTAGCTTTTTCAGTTTTCATTTTAATTTTTTGTTTACATTTCAGTAAATGTATTTGCTTTTGTTATTTTTATTATTCCTTTTTTTTAACATTTCTATGTTGCTTTATTTTTATTTCAGTACTAGTTTCAGTATTTTTTGGACTTTAACCTAAACTTTATTTCAGTTAGTTGCCAAGGCAACATTTCTAATTCAATCAATTTTAAGTTTTTCATTTAAATTTAAAATTTATTTCTGCTTTATTTCAATGAACAAAAAATAGTTTTGGTTCACAATAACAACGCTGCAGGATACTAACCTCAGCAATAAAACACTGACGACACCAAAATGAACTCTAATATTTCTCATCAAATTCTATTAAAGGGGTGGTCGATTATGATTTCACTTTTTTAACTTTAGTTAGTGTGTAATGTTGCTGTTTGAGCAGAAACAACATCTGTGAAGTTACGACACACAAAGTTTAAAATTCTTTTACAGAAATTGCTTTTAAGGACTACAACAAACGGCTGGTAGGAACTACAACCAGCTTCTTCCTGGGTTGGTGACATCACAAATCCTCAAATTTACATAAACCCCGCCCCCAAGAACACTCAACAAAGGGGGCGGGGCCATGTTGGGCTGCTTTAGAGTTGTTGTCGTCGAGTGTCGCTCATTTTACGCCGGCCCGCTTCACAAACGAGGGTCGATTCGACACAAAAGATGAACGTGACGACACACGCTAGTGACGAGTCGATCAACATCAATTTATCCACGAACCGTTCAGAAACGTCTTCCTGAGTCTCTCCATCCGTTTGAAAACTTTCCTCATTTTGTCTGCGTGAGATTCTCCAGCTTTGTTGTTGTTGTTGAGCTGTTAAAGCTCCGCCCTCTTCTGGAGCAGCAGCTCATTTGCATTTAAAGGGACACGCGCAAAAACTGCGTATTTTTGCTCACACCTGAATAGAGGCGAATTTGACAAGCGATAATAAATGATTTTGAGCTGAAACTTCACACACACATTGCTTAGACTTACACTACATCTTGTGAAAGGGGCGTTATAAGCTTTATAGCTCTATACTCTTACTGTATGACACCGATTAGACTCATTCCTATGCAGTATATTTTTATTTCTTGCTTCTGAGCTGAAGTCCCTGGAATAAACATGACAATATTATTTCTATTCTTGACTAACAATGCAAACTGAAGGACAAGATATAAATATGGCACTAAATATATCCAAAGCATTTGTTGAACTCAGCTGACGGAGTTAAAGTGAAGATCCAGCAGCATATAGAGGTTTGGCGCTCGCGATCGGTCTGTCATTTCCAATTTGTCCAGGCGACTGTGAACATGATGCAAACTGAAACATGCTAGAAGACTGTGCGGTATTAATGCTTACGCATGTACGTTGGCAACGCAATTTCTAAATGAGAGTTGCATGTCCCGAGGGACCGTCTTGTGCAACTTAATAACAGATTGCTCTGGGACCGATGCATTTCCTGAGTGCCAAGGGTAAAAGGGGGCGCAGACCCATTAAACAGCCCTATTAGGAATCGGCCTGGCTGAAAGCAGGTCAGAAACCCAATCAGCTGAATGCACGGCACTTCCACACCGTCCCGTACATCAATCGGCACGCCGAGGTCTGCAGTATTACGGGCGACTGTTCTGGAGCACAGCTGTAGAGTAAAAAAAGCCTCCTTCTCCCATATGAACGGCAAAACTCGACCCAGATCTCGGCCGTTGATGAGCTCAGAATCGTGCAAACAGACCGTTTAATTCTCTTCTGTGTCCTGATGGGTTTCAATCACACATTGAAAAGCCCCAGCGTGGTGAATCGGAGTAAATCTGAGTGCAGTTTACGGTAACGGTACAAATTGGATTTGATCACTTACAGAAATCTCCTCTGGAAGTCCGGTGGAGACCTCCACGGCCCTGCCGTCCAGCTGGACGTGACCTCGCGTCACAAACTGGATCACAGAGGAGCTGTCCTGCAAACCGCACGCACAGACAAATTTCCTTTACACGTCTTGCACTGACATGACAGAAACTCTACATGATTCGGCCAGTGACTCACCCTCTGCAGTATTTCAGTGTTCAGTAGTATTTGCACATCTATACTCGTGGCCTCTTCTTTAGCCTGAGAGCCCAGACTGCAGGAAATCGTTAGACAAGCTCTGCCGGGCCGGTCACAGTCCTGTTGACACAGCATGCCATCAAAGATTCAGGAGAGCGTTTTTTGGGGGCAATAAATCCACTGCACTAATGCATATGTGACGACAGAAAGGACTGCCAAACAACACTAAATATGCAGATATGGCTCATTTCCAAGCACTAAATGCATTTGGATGCCATTTTCACGCAGGGAGCGTATTTTTTTAATTTTTTTAACTATTCCCAATAAGTCCATACCAGAACTTTTCTGCCGGATTTGGTGAAGAAGGCAAAAATGGTGTGGAAGATGCTCTCCTTGTCCTGTGGGATTGTGCAGGGTTTGGGGTTCCTGTGCCACGTGCAGTTCCCTCGAGCGTCTGATACCTGCACACAAACAGAAAACTAGATCAGATTCATTCACACCTCACACTCAGAGATATTCTACTGCAGTGCTTAATCATTTGAGTTTTTCAGTTAAAGTTCAAGTTTTAGGTATTTTTTTTTTGTTTTCGGATTTTTTTTTTTGTAGTTTTATTAATTTTTATTTCAGATGAAATCTAAAATAGATATTTTGGTACTTTAAGTTTAACTAAAAAACACAGAAATATTGCCATGGCAACTGTCTGAAATTAAATGTAGAGAACTGCGGGAAAAAAAGTCAGGATTGCGAGAAAAAAGTCAGAATTGTGAAAAAAAAGTCAGAATTGTGAGAAAAAAGTCAGAATTGTGAGAAAAAGTCAGAATTGTGAGAAAACAAAGTCAGAATTGTGAGAAAAAAGTCAGAATTGTGAAAAAAAAGTCAGAATTGTGAGAAAACAAAGTCAGAATTGTGAGAAAACAAAGTCAGAATTGTGAGAAAAAAGTCAGAATTGTGAGAAAAAAGTCAGAATTGTGAGAAAAAGTCAGAATTGTGAGAAAACAAAGTCAGAATTGTGAGAAAAAAAGTCAGAATTGTGAAAAAAAAGTCAGAATTGTGAGAAAACAAAGTCAGAATTGTGAGAAAACAAAGTCAGAATTGTGAAAAAAAAGTCAGAATTGTGAGAAAAAAGTCAGAATTGTGAGAAAAAGTCAGAATTGTGAGAAAACAAAGTCAGAATTGTGAGAAAAAAGTCAGAATTGTGAAAAAAAAGTCAGAATTGTGAGAAAAAAAAAGTCAGAATTGTGAGAAAAAAGTCAGAATTGTGAGAAAAAGTCAGAATTGTGAGAAAACAAAGTCAGAATTGTGAGAAAAAAGTCAGAATTGTGAGAAAAAAAGTCAGAATTGTGAAAAAAAAAGTCAGAATTGTGAGAAAACAAAGTCAGAATTGTGAGAAAAAAAGTCAGAATTGTGAGAAAACAAAGTCAGAATTGTGAGAAAAAAGTCAGAATTGTGAGAAAAAAGTCAGAATTGTGAGAAAAAGTCAGAATTGTGAGAAAACAAAGTCAGAATTGTGAGAAAAAAGTCAGAATTGTGAGAAAAAAGTCAGAATTGTGAAAAAAAAGTCAGAATTGTGAGAAAACAAAGTCAGAATTGTGAGAAAAAAGTCAGAATTGTGCGAAAACAAAGTCGGAATTGTGAGAAAAAAGTCAGAATTGTGAGAAAAAAAGTCAGAATTGTGAAAAAAAAGTCAGAATTGTGAGAAAACAAAGTCGGAATTGTGAGAAAAAAGTCAGAATTGTGAAAAAAAAGTCAGAATTGTGAGAAAACAAAGTCAGAATTGTGAGAAAACAAAGTCGGAATTGTGAGAAAAAAGTCAGAATTGTGAGAAAACAAAGTCAGAATTGTGAGAAAAAAAGTCAGAATTGTGAGAAAACAAAGTCAGAATTGTGAAAAAAAAGTCAGAATTGAGAGAAAACAAAGTCGGAATTGTGAGAAAAAAGTCAGAATTGTGAGAAAAAAGTCAGAATTGTGAAAAAAAAGTCAGAATTGTGAGAAAACAAAGTCGGAATTGTGAGAAAAAAGTCAGAATTGTGAAAAAAAAGTCAGAATTGTGAGAAAACAAAGTCAGAATTGTGAGAAAACAAAGTCGGAATTGTGAGAAAAAAGTCAGAATTGTGAGAAAAAAAGTCAGAATTGTGAAAAAAAAGTCAGAATTGTGAGAAAACAAAGTCAGAATTGTGAGAAAAAAAGTCAGAATTGTGAAAAAAAGTCAGAATTGTGAGAAAACAAAGTCAGAATTGTGAGAAAAAAAGTCAGAATTGTGAAAAAAAAGTCAGAATTACGAGAAAAAAAGTCAGAATTGAGAGAAAAAAGTCAGAATTGTGAGAAAAAAGTCAGAATTGTGAAAAAAAAGTCACAATTGTGAGAAAACAAAGTCGGAATTGTGAGAAAAAAGTCAGAATTGTGAAAAAAAAATCAGAATTGTGAGAAAAAAGTCAGAATTGTGAGAAAACAAAGTCAGAATTGTGAAAAAAAGTCAGAATTGTGAGAAAACAAAGTCAGAATTGTGAGAAAAAAAGTCAGAATTGTGAAAAAAAAGTCAGAATTGTGAGAAAAAAGTCAGAATTACGAGAAAAAAAAAAAGTCAGAATTGAGAGAAAAAAAAGTCAGAATTGTGAGAAAAAAGTCAGAATTGTGAAAAAAAAGTCAGAATTGTGAGAAAACAAAGTCAGAATTGTGAAAAAAAAAAGTCAGAATTGTGAAAAAAAAGTCAGAATTGTGAAAAAAAAGTCAGAATTGTGAGAAAACAAAGTCAGAATTGTGAAAAAAAAGTCAGAATTGTGAAAAAAAGTCAGAATTACGAGAAAAAAAGTCAGAATTGAGAGAAAACAAAGTCAGAATTGTGAGAAATAAGTCAGAATTGTGAAAAAAAAGTCAGAATTGTGAGAAAACAAAGTCAGAATTGAGAGATATAAATCGCAACTGCGATTGAAGTCAGAATTCCAAGTGAAAAATCCCCCCCAGAATTGCGAGACATAAAATCACAATTTTCTTTCTCTTTTTCATTCCATGGCAGAAACAAGCTTACAGCTTACCGTTCCGTCCGAAGCTTTAACACTCTTTTCCTCTACCGTACTCGTTTACTGTTGAATTCCTGCCGCCATCAATAGAATATGTCCATTATTTCAAAATACGATTACTGAAAGGTGATGTGCTGACATTATAATTCACCCGGTGAGCTCAGAGCTGCTAAGTAATTCAGATAACGAAAGGAAGTTCTTTCCCAGTGGGAGTTCGGAAGCCTCTCTCTGACAGCGCGTCCCATCTGGATTGATTTAATGTCCCGCAGCCCCTTCCACCCCTCTGGCCCCCGGGGAACACTTCACCTCTTCCTTTAATTCACATCCTTTCCAGTCAGACCTCCATCGAGTAAAGCATCTAAAGACCTCACATCGTCTTCTCTCAAGACAAAGGAAAGGATCTCTGCCTGTTTGACGTGTGACTTTACGAGCCCACTGAACAGTGTCATTCATTCATGGACTGATTTCAATGCACTACTGTTTCAAAACCTACTAACTGCGCTTTAAGAAATATAAAACCCACGTTCATTGGGAAAACATGGGCTCACTGGTGACATTTCTGCAAAATATTGCTTCTTGCACTTTCAAAGTAAAACGTACCCATTGCGTTAGGTGTCGCAAGTGCAGCGCTGTACCTGTATGAACGCTCTGTTTTAAGGGGCGTGTCTGCCGTGAGACTTCAGTGTAACGCCCACTGCTGTGATTGGCTGACATCTTTGCATATGAAATCTCATTATTACTCTCTTGAAAACTTTGAGCATGTTTTTACTATCACAGCTCTCAAGGTGAACTAATCGTGAAGTGTTGATTATAGCACTATATTGAGATCGTGGCACGAAAGGTTGCAGTGATGATCATTAAAGTCGATCACAGACGTGTTGTTGAGCTCGTGAAAGCAGTGATCTCGTCATTGAAACTCACTAACGAATGCTTTCATCACCACTAACAGTGCAAACGTGATGAAACTCAAGAGATTCGTTGAATAAAACGGGAGTTTCGGTCACTGATAAACTCGCGCTGTTTGATTGACAGCTCCAGCGATTGCAAAGGGAGCGTTCTTACGTACTTTAATCACTGTTTAAATAACATAAAGAACATCTGACTGTACATGAATCATTAATATCAGATCAGGCATTAGAATTAACAGTTACTCACATGTCGAGTCCGTACAGTAAAAGTCTGTTTGTAAATCCTACGATTGATTTACCAAAGAATCCACAGTGAAATGAAATTCATTCACATTGTTGAATATAAACAATCATATTCCATTAGGATCCAGTGAAAGGTGATGTTATTTTAGTCCTGCATCGCTCTTCTCTCCTCACGAACACCCCAGTGGGCGGAGCTAACGTTCAAGTAGTTTAAACGCGGGTCAAATTGACCCAAACACGAAAAGCCGTATGTTAAACGTGTTTTTGGCTTTGGAAGGCAGCTCTAGGTTTTGGAACGAACATAACCCTCTCTAATTTAAGACATCTCCTCAGCGTCGAGGGATCAGCCCAAGCTGTTGACGTAAAATGCCCCATATGTTTTCATCCATGCGAGGAGTGGAATTCCTCCACGTGTGCATTTTTAATTAGGCCGAGTGTTTGTGTTGTCCGTGTGGGCGCCTGGGAACATCCGAGTCGGGTTACCCGGCATTGCCACTGTGCTACAGGTCACTCGGGGTGAACAGAAGCTTTTCCCCAAGTGTCCCATTCCACCCTTTCGTGCAAGCCATCTAATCCCCTCGTAAGTGATTCCATATGGGGCGTACAGGGTGGGATCCAAACCTCCCCCGTCCTCCCATTCACAGTCAACAGGTTGATCCCCGGCCTGATCTAGTAATATGGCCGCTGTAAGGGTTAAACCAACACTGAATGCTGTGCCGGTCTGGAGTTTCTACCCTCGATCCATGGCAGCCCAGTAAACCCAGTCTCTCACCTCTTGGAAATGGTATCTGTGAGGATTTCCAGTCAGGATTTAGACCGTACCATAGTACTGAGACTGCTCTCATTAGAGTTACAAATGATTTGCTCTTATCATTAGATCATGGTTGTATCTCTCTATTAGTGTTACTAGACCTCAGTGCTGCTTTTGACACAATCGACCACAATATTCTTTTGAATAGACTAGAAAATTATGCTGGAATTAGTGGAATTGCATTGGCATGGTTCAAATCATACTTATCCGACCGTTATCAGTTTGTAGTAGTAAACGAAGAGGTGTCATTTCGATCACAAGTTAAATATGGAGTACCACAAGGCTCAGTTCTAGGACCGTTGCTTTTCACTCTGTACATGTTACCCTTGGGAGATGTCATTAGGAAGCATGGCATTAGCTTTCACTGTTACGCTGATGATACTCAGCTCTATATTTCCTCACGCCCTGACGAAACCTACCAATTCTCAAAATTAACAGAATGCGTCGCTGATATAAAAAATTGGATGACTTGTAATTTCCTACTACTAAACTCAGAAAAAACAGAGATTCTAATTATTGGACCAAAAACTTCACATAAAAACCTAGAATACTGTCTAACACTTGATGGCTGCTCTGTTAAGTCGTCTTCGTCAGTTAGGAACCTGGGTGTGCTCTTTGATACCGATCTTTCATTTGAAAGCCACATTTCTAGCATATGTAAAACCGCATTCTTCCATCTTAAAAATATATCTAAATTGCGACATATGCTCTCAATGACAAATGCGGAACAGCTAGTTCATGCGTTTATGACCTCGAGACTAGATTACTGTAACGCTCTATTGGGTGGTTGCCCTGCTCGCGTGATAAACAAATTACAGCTGGTCCAAAACGCAGCTGCTAGAGTCCTTACTAGAACCAGGAAATATGAACATATTAGCCCTGTTCTGTCAAAACTGCACTGGCTCCCTATTAAACATCGTATAGATTTTAAAATCTTGCTAATTACTTACAAAGCACTAAATGGCTTAGCTCCCCAGTACCTGAGTGAGCTCTTAATGCATTATAGTCCTTCGCGTCTATTACGATCTCAGAATTCTGGCCAGTTGTTAATACCTAGAATATCAAAATCAACCGCAGGCGGTAGATCCTTTTCCTATTTGGCACCTAAACTCTGGAACAATCTTCCTAGCATTGTTCGGGAAGCAGACACACTCTGTCAGTTTAAATCTAGACTAAAAACGCATCTATTTAACTTGGCATACACATGACGCACTATAAACTTTTGTCTTCATATCCGTTAAAGGATTGTTAGGCTGCATAGATCAGGTCAGCCGGAACCGGGATCACTTCCTATAACACCAGATGTACTCGGTACATCGGAAGAAGAATGGCGTCTACGCTAATTTTTTGTCTCTCTGCTTATCCCGAGGTTTACCAATTAACGTGATTGGCTGGATCTGGGCCGTGTCCGGGTCGGACGGGGAACCTGTGCCTGTGTGCGGCAGCAATGTGGCCCTGTGGTGTCGGCGGAGACTGTGTTAACTAGCTCATCCTTTATTAAGACCTTACCGACTCATCAGCCAGTGGCACATATCCCAACAAACCGTCCCATACCGGCGTGATCAAAAAGATCTTAAACTAGATTAAATATTTTGACTGTTGCGATTCCAAAACGGTTTAATGACCTGTAACTCTGCCTGAGTATCGGACAAGTGTTCACTGTTGGCCAGAGGAGAACTGGCCCCCCGACTAAGCCTGGTTTCTCCCGAGGTTTTTTTCTCCATTTGTTGGAGTTTTGGTTCCTTGCCGCTGTTGCCTTTGGCTTGCTTAAGTTGGGGACACTTGCTTGATATTCAGCAGTGTTTTTGATATGCCTGCACTGGCGCCGTTGTATACAAACTGAGCTGAGCCGGACGATCATGTCACTGTTCTCTACAGTGCTGATATACATAAATTAACTAGACTAATAACTATTGATATTTGCAACGGAATGAATCAATAATATATAGAATAAGCTGCACAATGACACCATTTTCTTATTAATGTAAAGCTGCTTTGCCACAATTTGCATTGTAAAAAGCGCTATATAAATAAAGATGACTTGACTTGACTTGACCTCTGAATCAACTATAAGCCTGAGGATGTTGACCTCGCTAAACTCTCTGAAAAGAACATCATCAACACTCTGCCTTATTTCTAAAGATATAACGTAAGCCTAACTCTGTATATTTAGCTGAAAAACCAAAACATGCAACAATTGTGACATTTATGAGGCACTTTCTAAGGTAAATACAGAACATGTAATCTTATACTTAAGCTTAAGTTGAAACAATGTTTTACACACAATGTAAGTAAGGCACAATGGACACTGAATTATTGAAAATTTAATGCATGTGACACAGGCATAAAACAACAATCCAGCATCATATTGTCCTATATTTCTACTATTTTCCAAGATTTTTTTGTCCCTTAAATGCTCCCTAAAAGAACACCGCCAATGAACCCTCATCAAGCCTGCGAAATCATTTCAAAAATGTAAACGATTCAGAAATAACGTGGCGAAATGATATATGTAATGAATAATGAAATGAAATTATGGCAAATCAACGCACACTGAGGTGGCAAAGCAGATTTGAGACAATTTGCGTCGACTTTGATCAATTCAAGCGGCTCGGTTTGTAGTAAGCGCTGCTCCACATGAACTCATCTCTGCTCACACTGTGAGTTTGGGTCGCTTAACATTTTTGGGAATGCAAAGTGCCGATCATCTACCCATACTTGTAATGAGAAGTGCTAATAATAAGCAGAGTTTTCTGCCAAAATCTCATTTTATACTTGCACTGTAAAATAAATATAATTATAGAAAATAAATATATTTTTTCTAATATATTATACTATATTTTTTACTAAACTAATAAGTAGTAATATATCTTGTTTTGTTACATATTTTTATTTAATAATAATAATAATAATTTATTATTATTATTATTATTATATAATTTTCTTATAGTCTTACTGATATATTCACAAAATTTGCAAAAATTCACAAAATCCTTGGGAGAGAAAGAAGGATGGAAGGATGGGTGGACAGATTGATTTATTGATGGATAGGTGGGCGGATTGATTGATTGATGTATGGATGATTGATTAATGGATTGATTGATAGATGGATGATTGATGGATGGTGATTGATTGATTGATTGATTGGTGGGTGGATGGATGGATTGACTGACTGATTGATTGATGGACAGATGGGCAGATTGATTGATTGATAGATGGTTGGATGATTGATGGATGGATGATGATTGATGAATGGATGGATGGATGATTGAATGATTGATTAATGGATGGATGATGGATGAATGGATAGATGATGGATGGATGGATAGATGGATGATGGATGGATAGATGGATAATGGATGGATAGATGGATGGATTGATTGATTGATGAATGGATGGATGAATGGATAGATGGATGATGGATGGATAGATGGATAATGGATGGATAGATGGATGGATTGATTGATTGATGAATGGATGGATGATGGATGAAAGGATAGATGATGGATGGATGGATAGATGGATGATGGATGGATAGATGGATAATGGATGGATAGATAGATGGATGGATTGATTGATTGATGAATGGATGGATGATGGATGAATGGATAGATGATGGATGGATGGATAGATGGATGATGGATGGATAGATGGATGGATGGATTGATTGATTGATGAATGGATGGATGATGGATGAAAGGATAGATGATGGATGGATGGATAGATGGATGATGGATGGATAGATGGATAATGGATGGATAGATGGATGGATTGATTGATTGATGAATGGATGGATGAATGGATAGATGGATGATGGATGGATAGATGGATAATGGATGGATAGATGGATGGATTGATTGATTGATTGATGAATGGATGGATGATGAATGGATAGATGGATGGATGGATTGATTGATTGATGAATGGATGGATGATGGATGAAAGGATAGATGATGGATGGATGGATAGATGGATGATGGATGGATAGATGGATAATGGATGGATAGATGGATGGATTGATTGATTGATGAATGGATGGATGAATGGATAGATGGATGATGGATGGATAGATGGATAATGGATGGATAGATGGATGGATTGATTGATTGATGAATGGATGGATGATGGATGAAAGGATAGATGATGGATGGATGGATAGATGGATGATGGATGGATAGATGGATAATGGATGGATAGATAGATGGATGGATTGATTGATTGATGAATGGATGGATGATGGATGAATGGATAGATGGATGGATAGATGATGGATGGATGGATGGATGGATAGATGGATGATGGATGGATAGATGGATAATGGATGGATAGATAGATGGATGGATTGATTGATTGATGAATGGATGGATGATGGATGAATGGATAGATGGATGGATAGATGATGGATGGATGGATGGATAGATGGATGATGGATGGATAGATGGATGATGGATGGATAGATGGATAATGGATGGATAGATGGATGGATGGATTGATTGATGAATGGATGGATGAATGGATAGATGGATGATGGATGGATAGATGGATGGATTGATTGACTGATGAATGGATGGATGATGGATGGATAGATGATGGATGGATGGATGGATAGATGGATCATGGATGGATAGATGGATGATGGATGGATAGATGGATGGATTGATTGATTGATGAATGGATGGATGATGGATGGATGGACAATTGATGAATGGATGAATAGATGATGGATGGATGATGGATGGATTGATTGATTGATTGATGAATGGATGGATTTAGAAGCTTAAAAAGATCATGGTAAACTGACATGGAAATGATTCAAACCCTCTGAGACTTGGTCCACCAATCAAAAATGGTGTGACAAAATATCCAGGAAGAGCATCTTCCAGCACGTACAAATGCCCTTTAGATATGAAGCTACTGAGAATGAAGTCTAGCTGAATAAACAAGAGCGTCAGCGGCAGGAACTCACTTGAGTGTCAATGATATGGAACATATCTGGTCCGTTACCCGCCAGGCGGTTGGGTATCCTGATGTCCATCGTGGAGCCTGGAAGTCTGCTGGGCCCGTTGTTTATCACCTACACAAACAGCACACGGGAAACGGATTTATCCTGGGATCTAAGCTCAGCACAAACACTAACTGCTAATGACTCACAGCACACAGTACACTTAATATTCATTTAAAGCACATTATAATGCAGCTTATATAGCTTTCATTTAGAAAACTTCATATCTGAACAACATCCGAACAGACGGGATACCTGAAAGGTGAAGTTGAGCGGCTGAAAGCTGCACTCCATGTCTTCCAGCTTTAGGAAGCGTGACGGGTCCACTGAGTTTCCATACACAAAAGACGTCGGGGTGACCACACTGCAGAAACGGCCACACAGTTACTATGGCAACCCTTCATTGTCAATAATATATAGAATAAGCTGCACAATGACATCATTTTCTTATTAATGTGAAGCTGCTTTGCCACAATTTGCATGATAAAAAGCGCTATATAAATAAAGAGACTTGACTTGATATATTCACTTAAAGAGGACCTATTATGCCTTTTTATTTTTTGTTTTTGGGGTCTACTAGAATAGGTTTTCATGCATGAATGTTCAAAAACATAATTTTTCCCATATTTGCCCGTCTCAATGAAGCCCCTCCTTCTGAAAAGCACAATGTGCTCTGATTGGTCGGTTTGGGAAAATGTCACGCCCCTTACCATAACCGCCAGTTTTGATACACTCAACCAGGCCCCGCCCCTTTATTCCGCTCATGAATTATTTAAATGAGGAATATTGTGAAGAAAACGAGAGAGTTCAGAAACACTGATATAGAGAATATTAATGCTTTTTCATGCTCAAACAGCAACTTTACACACTTAAGATGGAAAAAAGCATGTGGTTTATTTGATGGTAGCTTTAATCTATAATATAATGTAAATGTGCCGCTGTCAGATTGACTTTATTTTGGTAAAACTTTGCAGTGTTTATAGTTGAAACACCTGGAAGATGCTCCAGATGTCTACATGTACTACATACAATCTTTTTATTCCTAAACTGATTACAGAAACCTTCGGATACATATGAAGTTAACTTGCTAAATGACATAAACCAGACTTGTTTTACGTCTAACTTCTGGAGTTGGTGTTTATGTTGTGAAGTGTAGTCTCTGGCGCGCTCATCTAAAACACTACAGGGAGGACGTTCTCATTATCAGGCCGTACATCCTGCGGTACAACATGGTGTGTATTTAAGCCTCATTCATCTCTGTGAAACAAGCCTGTGACTCTGAAATACTCCAGTGCCGCCAAGAAACAGGAGCCAAAAAATAAACGTGCGCATAAGAACTAAATACATGGACTAAAACGATGATAAGAAACCTTTTATATCATGCACTTTTTCTCATGTGATTTGTTTCAAGGAAACACCAGAAGAGATGTTGTGAAGAAAGCTCTCTCTGGTTATCATCCGGCTCATATAGACACATTTTAGGTACATTTTTGGAATTAAAAATGAAGTCATCCAGCTTTTGAACAACATGAGGGTGAATAAATGATGACAGAATTTATAATTTTGAGTACACTTTTCCTTTAAGCTCATGACGTGTAAATCTTACCCTGTGATGGCGGTGTCCACCTCATGCACCAGCGGTATGGACATCTCCAGTGTGTTGTCATGAAGTGTGCTATCATGTTCTGGATTCGCACTAAGAAATACACAACAATAATACTGAACAAAGACATCATTCTCAATGTATCAAGTCATTCATCCATTAAAATGATGAAGCTTATGATATACAGTATATATACAGTACTGTGCAAAAGTTTTAGGCAGGTGTGAAAAAATGCTGTAAAGTAAGAATGCTTTCAAAAATAGACATGTTAATAGTTTATATTTATCAATTAACAAAATGCAAAGTGAGTGAACAGAAGAAAAATCTACATCAAATCAATATTTGGTGTGACCACCCTTTGCCTTCAAAACAGCATCAATTCTTCTAGGTACACTTGCACACAGTTTTTGAAGGAACTCGGCAGGTAGGTTGGCCCAAACATCTTGGAGAACTAACCACAGTTCCTCTGTGGATTTAGGCAGCCTCAGTTGCTTCTCTCTCTTCATGTAATCCCAGACAGACTCGATGATGTTGAGATCAGGGCTCTGTGGGGGCCATACCATCACTTCCAGGACTCCTTGTTCTTCTTTACACTGAAGATAGTTCTTAATGACTTTCGCTGTATGTTTGGGGTCGTTGTCATGCTGCAGAATAAATTTGGGGCCAATCAGATGCCTCCCTGATGGTATTGCATGATGGATAAGTATCTGCCTGTACTTCTCAGCATTGAGGATACCATTAATTCTGACCAAATCCCCAACTCCATTTGCAGAAATGCAGCCCCAAACTTGCAAGGAACCTCCACCATGCTTCACTGTTGCCTGCAGACACTCATTCGTGTACCGCTCTCCAGCCCTTCGGCGAACAAACTGCCTTCTGCTACAGCCAAATATTTCAAATTTTGACTCATCAGTCCAGAGCACCTGCTGCCATTTTTCTGCACCCCAGTTCCTGTGTTTTCGTGCATAGTTGAGTCGCTTGGCCTTGTTTCCACGTCGGAGGTATGGCTTTTTGGCCGCAAGTCTTCCATGAAGGCCACTTCTGACCAGACTTCTCCGGACAGTAGATGGGTGTACCAGGGTCCCACTGTTTTCTGCCAATTGTGAGCTAATGGCACTGCTCGACATCTTCCGATTGCGAAGGGAAGTAAGCATGATGTGTCTTTCATCTGCTGCAGTAAGTTTCCTTGGCCGACCACTGCGTCTACGGTCCTCAACGTTGCCTGTTTCTTTGTGCTTCTTCAAAAGAGCTTGGACAGCACATCTGGAAACCCCTGTCTGCCTTGAAATTTCTGCCTGGGAGAGACCTTGCTGATGCAGTATAACTACCTTGTGTCTTGTTGCTGTGCTCAGTCTTGCCATGGTGTATGACTTTTGACAGTAAACTGTCTTCAGCAACCTCACCTTGTTAGCTGAGTTTGGCTGTTCCTCACCCAGTTTTATTCCTCCTACACAGCTGTTTCTGTTTCAGTTAATGATTGTGTTTCAACCTACATATTGAATTGATGATCATTAGCACCTGTTTGGTATAATTGTTTAATCATACACCTAACTATATGCCTACAAAATCCCTGACTTTGTGCAAGTGTACCTTGAAGAATTGATGCTGTTTTGAAGGTAAAGGGTGGTCACACCAAATATGGATTTGATTTAGATTTTTCTTCTGTTCACTCACTTTGCATTTTGTTAATTGATAAATATAATCTATTACCAAGTTTATTTTTGAAAGCATTCTTACTTTACAGCATTTTTTCACACCTGCCTAAAACTTTTGCACAGTACTGTATATATATATATATATACAGGGCTGGGTGTGTTACTTTTAAAATGTATTTACCTACAGATTACAAAATACTTTAAAAAGTCATTTGTAACGTATTTCGTTACATTACTCAAGTTTAGTCACTTCATCTAAATACTTTAGAATACTTTGGAATACTAATAAGTGTGAAACAAACACAAAAAAGATCATTGAGAGTTTTTATCTCACAATTCTGACTTTTTCCCTCAGAATTGAGTGATATAAAGTTGCAATTGTGATTATAAAGTCTGAATTATGAGATATAAACTCACAATATTGAGAAAAGTCAGAATTATGAGATATAAACTGACAATATTGAGAAAAGTCAGAATTATGAGATATAAACTCACACACTAAATTCACAATTGCAACAAAAAAAGTCAGTATTGCAAGTTTAAATCTCCCAATTCTGACTTTATAATTTGCAATTGTGAGTTTAAATCTCGCAATTCAGAGAAAAAGAAGTCAGAATTGTGAAACACAAACTCACAATTGTGAGGGAAAAAACAAATTGTGAGAAAAAAGTCGCAGTGTCGAGTGAATTATAAAATGACTCTCAAACATGAAAACAGTGGAAAACATATAAAAAATTACTTTTACATCAACATAAAAAAAACACTTTTCAGATGGAACTGTAATCTGATTACCACCCATTTAAAATGAAATACAGTGACTCAAATGTTGTATTTTAAATACGTCACTAAGTTACTTGTGTTTCGTTACTCCACAACCCTGTATATATATATATATATATATATATATATAAACACTCCACATTGTATGCAGAACTACTTCCTTCTGCTAAAGATTCATATCAAAAGTTGACAGTTTAACAGCCCAAGCCTCCGCTACTCATTATAAAACCTCACTTTAGAACTACAGTTGTGTTCAAAATTATTAAACCCCCACTGAAATTGATTGTTTTGGCCGGTTTGACATTGATTTTGATCATTCAGTCATCTTGCTTACAATTAAATCAAAGAGGCACGTGTAGGTCAGACAAATATAACATAACATTTATAATGAAATAACCACAAATGTCTTTTCTCTGCTCACATCATTATCAGTTTTATTCAACCCCCAAGTGACATTCAATCTTAATACTTAGTACAACATCCTTTTACAGTTATAACAGCTTTTAAACGTGAAGCATAGCTTGACACAAGTGTCTTGCAGCGAGCTACGGGTATCTTCGCCCATTCATCATGGGCAAAAGCCTCCAGTTCAGTCACATTCTTAGGCTTGCGCACTGCAACTGCTTTCTTTAAGTCCCACCAGAGGTTCTCAATCGGATTTACGTCTGGTGACTGCGATGGCCATTTCAAAATGTTCCAGCCTTTAATCTGCAACCATGCTCTAGTGGACTTGGAGGTATGCTTGGGATCATTGTCCTGTTGAAAGGTCCAACGTCTCCCAAGCCTCAGGTTTGTGACGGACTGCATCACATTGTCCTCCAATATCTCCTGGTACTGAAGAGAATTCATGGTACCTTGCACACGCTGAAGCTTCCCAGTACCTGCAGAAGCAAAACAGCCCCAAAGCATGATTGACCCCGCGCCATGCTTCACAGTAGGCAAGGTGTTCTTTTCTTCATAGGCCTTGTTCTTCCTCCTCCAAACATAGCGTTGATCCATGGGCCCAAACAGTTCTAATTTTGTTTCATCAGTCCACAGAACACTATCCCAAAACTTCTGTGGTTTGTCCACATGACTTTTGGCATACTGCAGTCGACTCTTCTTATTCTTTGGAGACAGCAAGGGGGTGCGCCTGGGACTTCTGGCATGGAGGCCTTCATTACGCAGGGTGCACCGTATTGTCTGAGCAGAAACTTCAGTACCTACATCTGACAAATCTTTTCTCAGTTCCTCAGCAGTCACACGGGGACTTTTCTCCACTCTACGCTTCAGGTAGCGCACAGCAGTCGAAGTCAGCATCTTCTTTCTGCCACGACCAGGTAGCGTTTCAACAGTGCCCTTTGCCTTGAATTTGCGAATGATGCTTCCTATGGTGTCTCTTGGTATGTTTAACATCTTTGCAATCTTCTTATAGCCATTGCCCTTCCTGTGAAGAGTAATCACCTCTTCTCTTGTCTTCCTGGACCATTCTCTTGACTTCACCATGTTTGTAACCACACCAGTAAATGTCTAGAAGGAGCTGAGTATCACAGTCATTTTAAAGCTGCCTAATTGGTGCTTATTAGGCTTTATTGCTGCTCCCTGACATCCACAGGTGCTTTCAATACCTGATTGAAAACACTTCAATGGACCTCTGTTCTGCAGAGTGGTAGTCTTTAAGGGGTTGAATAATTGTGTCAATGAAGAATTCACAAAAGAAACATTTACTACTGTATTACAAAACCAATTGATGTCATTTTAGTTGCATATGTTTCTTTAAGAAGTCCTTGTAGGATTTCATTCTGAATTCAATTACAAATGTACTCTAAATTCTCTAAAACCATTTACAGCATTGGGGGGTTGAATAATTTTGAACACAACTGTAGTAATGAAGTCGCTGAGTCGCTTCACTGAACGAATCACAGCCGCGCTGATAAAGAGCGGTGTGTGCCGTGGATAATAGATACAATAAATGCTAAATTGTTGCTGTCAGACGGAAACCTCGTATCTATATATTTGCTTTATTTTTAAACTTTACGCCTGTATGTGCGTTTTACAAATATTGTAAATGATTTTAATGACAAAACCTCCGATTCTCAAACTGTCAGTCAAACCTCGTAACTCCACCCGGCTCGATTGTGAATGAAGCGCCGCACGCAGTTTGGAGATAAATCTCTGCTTATTTGCGATGCAAAGGTAAATAAAAGTCTGATGTTTGAAAAAAGAAAAAAAGCACAGCGTTTTCTTCGCTCAAGAAACAGTATGTCAATAAAGGCTAAAGTTTAATGTATTTGAAGAGAGGAGAAGAGTCTGATATTTCTTGCTAACATCTAATATATCATGAGATTTTGTCCAAATGTATTCAACAATAAACTTTATAACCTGTAGGTCGATGAAAACATATGATGTCTCAGATGAGGCTATTCCAGCGACACACAAAATTCTCTGGTCAGAAACCTTGTATCTCCACGTGAGCGTGATTTTCATAAAATGTTAATATTACAATGACACATGCAAACAGTGATATGTAAATTTGAGCCATCTATATGTGACGGTATATGTGACTTAAGCTCAAGTTTCACATTAAATGCGAGCGCTGCTTTTATTATAACATCCCATTTTATTAAAATGCCAGTTTTAATGCATAGTGGTGTGCCGTGGGAATTTGCACTTATCAAAACTAAGAAAAAGGTTCGAAAACACTGATTTAGAGACATATCACATGACTATGAGTGTGATATTCCTCATGTATGATTTGTTTTTATTCAGCAAGGATGTATGAAATTGATCAAAAGTGACATTAAAGACATTTATAATGTTATACGAGATTTCTATTTCAAATAAATCAAGAAGAATCCTGAAAATAAATGCGTCACGGTTCTGATTAAAGTAATCATCATATTAGAATGATTTCTGGAGGATCATGTGACACTGAATGCGGAAAATGTAAAGGAGTGCATTACATTTTAATATGCATTTTCAAACTGTTATTTTAAACGGTAAAATGTCTGTTTAACTGTATCTTTGATCAAATAAAAGCTTCTTTCGAAAACAAAATCTTACCGTTATCAAACGTTAAACATACATACAGTGTAATTGATCCACAATGTGCATTATGGGAGTTTTATGAGCCTCACAGAGAGCTGCTCTTTACCACTTGAGCAAAGAAAACACATCTGGCAAGCGTTAGATTCATATCACGATCAAGCAAAAGCACTTAATTTCTCCCCAAATAGGGAAAAGTTCAAATGTCTAATCTATCTAGTTGTTTCAAATATAAACTTTGTGACGTTCATGATGACGTGAAGCACGGAAATGAGGGGGAAAGTTCCTGAAATCAAGCTCACCTTCTAGCATGTACTAAAAACAGCAGCGTCTCATTTTCCCCGGACAGATGACTCGTGTCGAACAGCACAGAGAGATGGTACTGGGAAAAAAACAAAAAGAGGTTAAAGCTACTGCGCTGTAATGAACAAGATCACTTCGCAAATCATTAAGCTGTTAACCGGACGCTCCGGTCACACTACCTTGGTTTGTGCCCTCATGAAAGGAAATCCAATGCTGCACTTGAGGAAGTCCAGCTCCACCAGCATACAGGAAATGCCCTTCTCTTCCTGGAGAGAAAACAGCACATGACAGTGAGAAGAAGCAGTCAAACCCTTCGAAAGCAGGGACCCCAGCAGACGGTCTCACCGACCGCTTAAAAACACATCTAAGAGAAACCAAAGGAATCAGGCAAATGTTCAGAAGGATCGCTCACCGGTGAGGGAAAATAAACTCTCGCAAGCTGGATTCAATATGCATCGCAATTTTGTTTAGATCTCCAATTTAGTTGTGCAGAAAGACAGAAAAATGGCTTTTTTCCCTCTTAGTTTCGACCTGTCGACTAGATTTGAGACGAGCTTACATTTTTGCAAATGTTTGAAACATGGAGACTTTGAGCAAAAGTTTGAAGTCGGTCTTGGGATATACATGGCTATCGTAAAGCGATAAAGATCAAATAAAACACTGGGGAAAATGTTATGCATTTAACCCTTATGTGCCGTTCGGGATGTTTTCATCCGCTGTGGGGAATTTTTGAGTCTTAATTTGGCCGTAACTTTCAGCAAATGGAATGATTTTTGGTGACACATCTTATTTTGACACATATTTTGGGAAAATGCTTTGAAAATGTTCAAAAACTCAACAGGACTCTGTGGGCAAATTCACCACCCTTGATTTTAACTGCTTTAAAAATGTATCAGATCAATATTTTTTTGCTTAAATCTATTAATCAACCTCAGTCCTGATCAAAACGACTAAATTTAAAAAAAAAAAAAAAAATTCAGGGTTTTAACTCTTTAATTGCCAAATTCATAAATGATGTCACTGATTTGGGAAAAAACGTGTCAAAGATTAGAAACAACATTGTTAGTTTTTGTGCAGCATCAGATTTTAACGTTTTAAAGAGTTAAAATCCTGATTTTTAAAAAAAAAAACAATTAGTAGTTTTGATCAGGACTGAGGCTGATTAATAGATTTAAGCAAAAAAATATTGATCTGATACATTTTTAAAGCCGTTTTCAGCCACGAACAGAACGAAAGGGTCGTGAATTTGAACAATGCACAAGGGTTAAAGAATCAATAGCAGTAATATTAGTGATTTAACGGCGCTCACAGAATCGGATGAGAACAAAACGCGAAGCGAATTGAGCTTCAACTCTATTAAACGGAGCTGAATCATGACGGTTGTCTTACAGCTGATATTTAATTTGTTTCTGATGAATTTAAAGAGACGGTTGACCCAAAAATGGTCTTTAAGGCCCGTCCACACCAACGAACGATAACGGTGTGTTTATATTAAACCTCACGCGTTGAGGTTTCAAAGTGTTTACAACATGTTTTTGCTGTTCTTGTTGCGTTTACACGGCTTTAACCAGCAGATGTCCTCGGCACGTTACGTGTCGAGTGAATAGCTAGTGTAATCGATCTAGTTTAGCGGTGAATTTTACCTAGTGGAATAAAAACAACAGGTAGTCTTCAAAGGAAGCGAGACAATTTTATCGAAACTAGGTAATTTGATGTCTTCTATAATGATCTCATCGTTAATACGTCTCACTATTTATTCCAAGGGTACGACCGATTGTTTTCCATATATCCTTGAAAACGGACTTGTCAAACCGTGGTGGATTTTTCTGGACCTTTGTTTATTTTATCCACGTTGACGTCCGCAATTTTAAATGCGCGAGCCCTCAAATCAGAATGGATTCTGATTGGCTGTCAGTGTTTTATCGTTCAACAGCTGGAAAGAATTAATTCCGAGAGTTTGATTTCGTTTCTCTTTATCGTTATGGCTGTGGTGTGGACATATATATTTCTAGAACTACATCTTTAACTTTGATTGTTCTTGGTGTGAACGGGCCTTTTCTCACCCTCTAGTCATCATGGGTGTTTATCTTCATTCAGACGAACACGATCGGAGATGTATCTAAAAAATATCCCGCCTCTTCCAAGCTTTATAATGGGGGGGGGCGAGATTTTGAAGCCCCAAAAAAGTGCATCCATCCATCATAAATATAATCCACACGACTTCAGTGGGTTAATAAAGGCCTGGTGAAGCGAAGCAATGGGTTTTTGTGAGAAAAATATCCATATTTAAAACTTTATTAACAATAATATGGCAAAATAGTAACTCCTGACCTGACTAATAATGCAATGCTGAGCGCGGAAGCACCGAGGATGGAGCGAAACAAAACACTGGCCGTGAATTAGAAGTCTAAAAGTAGAATTTTTGGAGAAATATTGGAAATATGTTGATATAATAGAAGAGTTTGTTGCCCAGTTCTATTTGTTTGAGCTTATGATACACGTCACGGGTTACGATCGGAAGCTTATGATGTTGTAAAAATGTATATTTTTCTTACAAAAAACATCACTTTGCTTCAGAAGGCCTTTATAAACCCACTGAAGAATACATTTATGATGGATGGATCCATTTTTTGGGCTTCAAAATCCCATAATAAAGCGATTAGGATTGAGTTTGTCTCGAATGGCTTGAGTGTGAGTAAATCAAGGGGTGATTTTCATTTTTTGGCTGAACTATCCCTTTAATACGGCTATCGACCTGATTATTAACATGAGGATCCTTTGAAACAACAAAGCGCTATCTAAATAAATGTGACATGCACACTCTCACATGCGCTGCACACTTGGAGAACAGTAACAGGGACGATCGCCAGCGAGAGTCGAGAGCTTTTCTAAACACAGCAGAGCCGCACCGGCTGGTTTGTGTAAACAGCAGAGATTCGACCCGCGAGGAGTGAGCGCTCCTAGAGCGAGAGTTCACCAAGCTGTCATTTTAAAAAAAGATAAGTTTTAAGGGAGAAAGGAAAGGGACTTTAAAGAATTAATACTTTTATTCAGCGAGGAATACGCGGACGATACGGCACTTGTTGGCCGGTTGAGTAAAGCTGAAGAAGAAGGAGAAACGCTGTATTATAATCAGAGCAGGGTGTGTTACTTTTAAAATGTATTTCACTACAGATTACAAAATACATGCTTTAAAAAGTCATTTGTAACGTATTTCGTTACATTACTCAAGTTTAGTCACTTCATCTAAATACTTTAGAATACTTTGGAATACTAATAAGTGTGAAACAAACACAAAAACGATCATTGAGAGTTTTTATCTCACAATTCTGACTTTTTCCCTCAGAATTGAGTGATATAAAGTTGCAATTGTGAGTTATAAAGTCAGAATTATGAGATATAAACTGAAAATATTGAGAAAAGTCAGAATTATGAGATATAAACTGACAATATTGAGAAAAGTCAGAATTATGAGATATAAACTCACAATATTGAGAAAAGTCAGAATTATGAGATATAAACTGACAATATTGAGAAAAGTCAGAATTATGAGATATAAACTCACAATATTGAGAAAAGTCAGAATTATGAGATATAAACTCACAATATTGAGAAAAGTCAGAATTATGTGAAATAAACTCACAATATTGAGAAAAATCAGAATTATGAGATATAAACTCATAATATTGAGAAAAGTCAGAATTATGAGATATAAACTGAAAATATTGAAAAAAGTCAGAATTATGAGATATAAACTCACAATATTGAGAAAAGTCAGAATTATGAGATATAAACTCACAATATTGAGAAAAGTCAGAATTATGAGATATAAACTCACAATATTGAGAAAAGTCAGAATTATGAGATATAAACTCACAATATTGAGAAAAGTCAGAATTATGAGATATAAACTCACACACTAAATTCACAATTGCAAGAAAAAAGTCAGTATTGCAAGTTTAAATCTCCCAATTCTGACTTTATAACTTGCAATTGTGATAAAGTGTCAGAATTGTGAAATTGTGAGGGGAAAAAATAAAGTGTGAGAAAGTCGCAGTGACGAGTGAATTATAGAGTTCACCAAGCTGTCATTTTACCGAGCCGAGCGCCTTCAGGAATCTATCGGATAAACCAGACGGCTGGAACAATGCAGATGCTTAACTCTGGGATCTTCAGTTCCACGTGAGGTCTGGAGTTTATATCGGAGCTATTCTTAGCCGGGTTGCAGCAATAACAAGAACCGCTGCCGGAGAAAATACATCAACAAATAGTCAGGAGTAGAAGAGCGGGGGTGCAGGGAAGCCTTGGCGGCTCTCTGGGGACGAGTTTGAGGTTTTGGCCTCACTTTTTGCCCTCGTTTGGAGCGTTTGCTCTAACACCCTGGTTTCCCCAGCTTTGAGAATCGCTAACGTACAGCAGGGCACCTCAACCGGAGGATTAAATGTGGCCCGTTAATCATTTTTGAGTTCAGTGGTGCACAATTTGCGGTCTGTGGTCCATTTCCGCACCAGATCGTGCATTATTACATTTTTTGTCTGTAGTTCAGCTACTCTAGTTCCCCGAAACATAATATTAGGCACAGCTATTCAAATGTGTCTGACACAACACGAAGCACACTACTGTCCAAACGTTTGGGGTCAGTGTGTTTAATATGCTTTAAGACAAACTATGTGCAAATTCATCAGTCAACACCATTACAGAGACGTAAAGACGGTTTCAAAAACGTGCTTTGGAATCGCTGGTGTTTCTGATGTCACAAACTACCTTGTAACCAATCACGTCGATCGCCAACAAGCGGATCTTTGAGAGAGTGGAGGCGGGGCTAATTTGCATATTCACATATACTTAATGAAGCAAGTTACATTCGAGGCATGATGATTTTTCAAGGAAAAAAACTCTTAATATGTCATTTTGGTGATCAAAGATAAGTTTTAAGGGAGAAAGGAAAGGGACTTTAAAGAATTAATACTTTTATTCAGCGAGGAATACGCGGACGATACGGCACTTGTTGGCTGGTCGAGTAAAGCTGAAGCAGAAGGAGAAACGCTGTATTATATTCAGGGCTGGGTGTGTTACTTTTAAAATGTATTTCACTACAGATTACAAAATACATGCTTTAAAAAGTCATTTGTAACGTATTTCGTTACATTACTCAAGTTTAGTCACTTCATCTAAATACTTTAGAATACTTTGGAATACTAATAAGTGTGAAACAAACACAAAAAAGATCATTGAGAGTTTTTATCTCACAATTCTGACTTTTTCCCTCAGAATTGCGTGATATAAAGTTGCAATTGTGAGTTATAAAGTCAGAATTATGAGATATAAACTCACAATATTGAGAAAAGTCAGAATTATGAGAAATAAACTGACAATATTGAGAAAAGTCAGAATTATGAGAAATAAACTCACAATATTGAGAAAAGTCAGAATTATGAGAAATAAACTCACAATATTGAGAAAAGTCAGAATTATGAGATATAAACTCAAAATATTGAGAAAAGTCAGAATTATGAGATATAAACTCATAATATTGAGAAAAGTCAGAATTATGAGATATAAACTCATAATATTGAGAAAAGTCAGAATTATGAGAAATAAACTCACAATATTGAGAAAAGTCAGAATTATGAGATATAAACTCATAATATTGAGAAAAGTCAGAATTATGAGATATAAACTCATAATATTGAGAAAAGTCAGAATTATGAGAAATAAACTCACAATATTGAGAAAAGTCAGAATTATGAGATATAAACTCGCAATATTGAGAAAAGTCAGAATTATGAGATATAAACTGACAATATTGAGAAAAGTCAGAATTATGAGATATAAACTGACAATATTGAGAAAAGTCAGAATTATGAGATATAAACTCACAATATTGAGAAAAGTCAGAATTATGAGATATAAACTCACAATATTGAGAAAAGTCAGAATAATGAGATATAAACTCACAATATTGAGAAAAGTCAGAATTATTAGATATAAACTGACAATATTGAGAAAAGTCAGAATTATGAGATATAAACTCATAATATTGAGAAAAGTCAGAATTATGAGATATAAACTCACAATATTGAGAAAAGTCAGAATTATGAGATATAAACTCATAATATTGAGAAAAGTCAGAATTATGGGATATAAACTCACACACTAAATTCACAATTGCAAGAAAAAAAGTCAGTATTGCAAGTTTATATCTCCCAATTCTGACTTTATAACTTGCAATTGTGAGTTTAAATCTCGCAATTCTGAGAAAAAGAAGTCAGAATTGTGAAACACAAACTCACAATTGTGAGGAAAAAAACAAATAGTGAGAAAAAGTCACAGTGACGAGTGAATTATAAAATGACTCTCAAAACATGAAAACAGTCGTGGATCATCAGCTCATGACAGGACAGTTCAGTTGTTTTATAAATTCAGTCATTTTGTAAATAAAAATAAGCACATTTTTATGATCCTCTTAAACGTATTAAAATGTTGATGAAACTGAACTGGTCTTTTTCAGACGGTCAGAGTCAGAGAATCACCAATCGCTGTTTAAATGACATTTAAAACTCAAAGTAATCACTTTGGTAATCTAAAACACTTTTCAGATGGAACTGGAATCTGATTACCAGCCATTTAAAATCAAACACACTCACTCAAATGTTGTATTTTAAATACGTCACTATTTCGTTACTCCAAAGAATCTGTCCAGCGTTTTATCACTACTGTTTTATCAATTTTAGCGTACGGGAAGAAAAGAGGTGTTTTTATTAACTCCCTACTCTCTGGTCTGTGTGTTATTAAACCGAAACACTAACAAATCTCAAATGATGTATGTATTGGCTGCGTCTCTTTAAAATAAACCTGATATCCACTCTCTGATATTTCACTCTCTCTCTCTGCCTCGTCATTCAGTGACGCTAAAACAAATCGAATTGTTTCCGAGACACGGAAGGTCTTCGCTTCACCTGCCGTAATCTAATAAAAGGACAATCCGCACTTCATCTCATTACAGTGAGTGTTTCGCTGTCGCGAGAGGGGTCTGGAGCCACCTGAGAGAGGCCAGAGCTTCTGCAGATGGTTTGGGTTGCAAGACAAACACACGGGCAACAGGACCTACTATAAAACAAGAGGCGAGTGCAAGTTCACACTCGGCATGACGGAGACGTTCTGGCCTGACCTCCGCCGCGTGCAGACGGGTCACATCAACACAGACGGCTTCTCGCGGAGTCGGGATAATTAGAGCGGTCCTGCTGCGCGTACAGTCCTAGAACAGCAAACAGAGTCCGGCCACCGCGTCTTCTCACAACACACTTCCACCTGGACCCCCGCACGCTTCCTATTCAACAGTCATGACCGATTACTCAGAGCCAAAAATGACCAAAACTGGAAAACAGTGTTAATATTGTGTCAAAACACAAGGATATATAAAGTGAAACATGAGCACTTTAAAAACAAACTCACAGTGAAGATGACAGAATTCATTTAGGAGGATTTTGGAACGCAGAAGAAGAAAACAAAATACAGGGGCCGAGCACAAAGAAGGCATGAGAACAATAAGCAATTAAAGGCACATTAAGATGATTCTAGGTAGAGCTGCAAACGCGTCGACGCGTCACACTGTTTACACTCATTTCTGCTCCTCCGAACGGAGAAAGTTCCATTCGATCACAAAATCCCAGACCACGATGATCAGAAGTGTGGGAATACTTTAAACAGAGGCCGAATAAAACGCTCCTTTGTTCCCTTTGCAGAACCCAAATGGCGTCCCACCTGTGGAATCGGATCATATTTTGAGCGTGTAAAAGGGCGTTTCACGCAAGGAGAAAATCTTCGTCTCGCAAACAAGAAAATATTTCGAGCGAACGAAAATCAGTTTTGCGTTTCACAGAAGTTTATTTGCACGTGCGCGGACGTTCTCTTTCGCACGTGGGAGGTTTCGCTCGCTCGCTCAGCACCGACACAAACCAGCGTTACAATTCCAGCCAATCAGAGATGAGGCTGCTAAATTCTGGCAACCAATCACAAGACTCGCTGCATCACAGAGGAAAAACACACGGTTCAGGAGACGTTGAACACCATCAAAGTTCCTTTAAGACTGTAGAGAAAGTCTTTGACGCTCTTCATGTTAAAGTTCAAATGGACGAGCACATCATGACTTATTTTTAATCAAAATCAAACCGTATTGTTACATCATCAGTGTTTCTACACCTCGATGAACTGCTGAATTAGTTCCAACTTCTTACGTTAAAAAAAATCACTGGATTAATTTAAAAAAGTTAATAAAAAAAATCGTGAGTTGCAGGTCTAGTTCTAGGCAAAAATCATAAATGCAGTTATTAGTAATGATTTAAAGGTTGATCGCTTTTACCGACCAATAGGTGGCGCTGTGGTCAAATTGATGTGGTGCGGTCAGAATGACACATACAAAGTTTGGTGTCAATATGTCAAAGCATTGCAGAGATACAGAGTCAAGACTCATTTAGGCGTCACGCCTCAACTTCGTTGCTGCGGTATATACGAAAACGATTTTGTATCTCGACACAAAATCCATTACTTTTTGTCAGCACAGTCTGAAGTTGATACGATTCGATTTTGGTGAAAATCAGACAAACAGTCGAGAAGGAGTTCGAAAAAGTAGGTTTTTGAAGAAAATCAAAATAGCAGACAGGAAGTTTGGCTGCCTATTGGTTAAAATTGGTATTTATGTTCTCGCATTGACCCAAGAAACCTATTAAGACCAGTTTCATTACAATAGACTAATTTAATCAAAAGTTATTAGCACTTTTGGAAATATCATTGTAACTTTTGTCCACCAGGTGGTGCTGCTCACATACACACATACAGAGTTTCGTAATGATGTGCTGATGAGGTCATAAAATACTGCATTTCAAAATGGTTGACGCCCAAAATTGCGGATACAGGAAAGTCGGATATCACGAGAAGACTTTTACGATCTTTGGGCAAGCTATTCAGAATTTACGAGCATAAATAGCCATTTTTCGTATCTCTGGACCAGTAGGTGGCGCTGCGCCGAAACCTCAGATCATGCTTGTAATGACTTGGACCAAGTTTGGTCTGAATTTGATCAGGTGTTGAGGAAATAGAGTAAATTCGTTCACATAAAAATGGTTAGACAAATCGACTTGAATTCCGTAATTTTTTGTCAGCACGGTCTGAAGATGATCTGGTTCAATTTTCGCGGATCAATCGAATCGTTTTGAGCCAAGAAATCAGAGGGAAAAAGAATTTTGTTTCTAGCAGTAACGGTTCAAAAATTATTCCCATAATCTTGAGTGAAAGTTTGAACAGGTGGTGGCGCTAGAGCGACTGAGATAGAGACTCCAAATTTGCTATACAGATAGTTCAGACTGTCCTCCATCTGTGTACCAAATTTCATAACTTTCCTACAAGCGGTTCTATGGGCTTCCAGAGCAGAAGAACCGGAATCATAATAATAATAATAATAATAATAATAATGCCAACGATTACAATAACCTTCAGTGTTTGGACCCTAATGATGGTCAAAATAAAGACAGAACGTAATAGATTTGCAATTCTTCGCCTGAAAATAAACATTATATCATCATTTATTCACCTTTCCAAACCAGTATCCTTCTGTGGAACATGAAAAGAGATGTTTTGTAGAGTGTCCATGCATTGAAGATGGAAACGAACGAACCTCGAAAAGGTCAAATAAACACCAAATATCTTTTATGCTTTTGTTTCTGGAAAAGAGCCGCAATTGTACCGGTTTGGAACGACATGAGGGTGAGAAAATAATGGAAGAATATTCATTTTTGGGTGAACTGTCCTTTAAGAAGTAGTATTTCAGTTGCAGTTTGCAAGTTGTTTAAAAAAAATCATTTGATCAATAAATCTAGAAAAGGTCACAATTAGGAAACACATATAATCCCTTAAAATTAGAGAACAACCATTAAAATGTGCAACTCTGCTGCTTCATTTCCCTCCCGAGAAGGTTGAGTTCCTCAAAGCAATCTTAAAGAGTCTCTCCATTAATTGTCAAACTAAAGGAGGAAATGTTCTTGCTCAAGCTACTGATAAGCACTTTCAGCAGGGGAAACAGACGTCGAGGGAGCTGTCGCACAGATTTCAGTGCGAGACGAGTCACTGACCAGCTGCAAGTGCTCTCATCAGTAACATCACTTCCTCCCGAATCCACAACTTCCTCTGCTGGCTGAACGCCAACCTCTTTTTTTCCATTCCGTCCCTTTAAATCATGGATATGATGACCACATCTCCTTGAAAAGAAGATTCAAACTTGTCGCATTTTCCATATTTGTCAGTATTTGGCACCGAGTTCGTGGCACACCCATGGTCTTGTTATAACAAACAAGAGCGGCGAGAGCTCTGCAAACTTCAGACTAACTGGCGGGCTTTACTTCAGTAGGCTGGGAAACAAATCTGTACAATAAATGTGTGACGAGCAGGGCGGGCGAGAGCCGTGAGGGAGTGGCACGAGTGATAATGAGCGTCACCTGCGCGCTACAACCGGTCTCGTGTCTCTCACGGAGGAGCTCCGGAAGCATAAAAGAGGAGCAACGACAGTGAAGGACGAGAGAGATAATGAGCATCACCTGCGCGCTACACCGGTCTCGTGTCTCTCACGGAGGAGCTCCGGAAGCATAAAAGAGGAGCGACGACAGTGAAGGACGAGAGAGGACCAGGCCTGGACTTTATGTTGTGTTTTATTTGCCGCCCCTTTACGTTCGTTTTATTGTTTGTTTTTGAGTTAAAAAGTATGTAAAAGTAAAAAGTATGTTGAACGTTCGCCGGTTCCTGCCTCCTTCCTTCCATTTAACCCCGTTACAAAATGCATCTGAGATCACTAGTACTGAAGAACACACTGAACTAATTGCTCGATTTGGAAGTAGGGTTGGGTACCAAATACGGCACCGGTACCAACAGAACCGGTATGTACCGGATCGAATCAGAATGCGAATGTCGGTGCCTCATTTCGGTGCCACTTAAATGCCTGAAGCGATTGAAATATTTGTCCTCTGGTGCAACACAGACGGAAGAAGCATCAGATTCATCAACACGTCTGATCGCTGGTTAAATTTAAATACTGCGTTCATGGGGTGTCAGAATGCTCGGAAAAATGATTTCCCGACTGAGAAAACTCACGTGAACGTTGGAAAGCTTTGATGATACAAACCCGATACATCTTTGTAGTAATGTTACATTTTGTTTTCACATTTCAAAGTAAAAATCACAAATCGTCGGGAAGCGAGACCATCCGTGAAGAGCCGTTACCGTTAGCTTAGCTAGATGCCTAAAACTAAACTTTATTTCTGGATTAGGCTTTACTGTTGTTGTGTTTTGTATTTACTTATATATTCATGCTTTAAACTTTTAATATATTGTTCAATTTAAAGAACTTTTTTCGTCCAATAAAAAGGTATTCTTGACTGAGTCATCCACCATCATTTTGTGTGTGTTGTTTTTTTTAAAGTATCGGTTCAGGCTTCATTTTGGCACGGTACCGTTTTAAAAAGTATCGATTTGGCACCGGTATCGAAAAAAACCCAAACGATACCCAACCCTATTTGGAAGTTTGCAAAGCTTTTAGCAATTAATCTTTGAAAAATATTAGGGAATTTAGTTTGAAGCACCTGTTTGTCATGTCAATAATTGTGTCACTTTACCGTTCCTGTCAGGCGGTTCTTGGTAAGAATAAGCTGCAAACTGGACCAGAGTTTGGTTTGGACCGTGTCAATCGTCATTCAGAGAAACTAATGATAATATGTCAGACTTACTCTTTGTAAGAAGTTGATGTAGTGAACCTCTCTGGAGAAGTTGAAGTAGATGTTGGTGTCATAGGCGTCATCTCCAGCATTAGAGATGGTTAAATTTAACGACACGTTTCTCACTCCACCGAGAGCCAGATGAGAACTGACGTAACGCCTGAGAAATGAGAGAAACACAAGGATCATCTCAGGAAACCTGTGGTGAAATATCTCTGGGTCATACTGTACTTCACCCTAAAATCTAAAAAAGTCTATTTTTGTGCAATTAATACGGCGACAATATTTCAATATATAAATTAGTAAAATTAATACTTGTGACAATATTTCAATATATAAATTAGTAAAATTAATACTTGTGACAATATTTCAATATATAAATTAGTAAAATTAATACTTTTGTGACAATATTTCAATATATAAATTAGTAAAATTAATACTTGTGACAATATTTCAATATATAAATTAGTAAAATTAATACTTGTGACAATATTTCCATTACAATTTTATCTGCATCAAAGAATTATTGTATTGTTATTTAAAAAATTTACTGAATATATCACTGTAGTATGAGTTAAATGACAAAAGAAAGAGAAATTTGCATAAAGAAAAATTAGGGCTATTTTATTACAATTAATATTTTTTTGTATTGTGATAATATTTTCTCGACAATTTTATCTGCAAATTCTCATTACTGTCTTGTTAAAAGAAATATTGTATTATTATTTTAATCTGTAAGTAGCATTTCTTGTAAAGCCTTTGTGCTCTTTTCATGATTAAGTAATTAACATTTTTTGAATTGTGACAATATTTTCATGACAATTAACCAAATTCTAATGACTGTATTGTGAAAATAATTAGATTATTTTAATCATATATTTATATTTATACAGTTATATATATATATATCACTGTATTTCTATATGTTGATGTATATATATAACTGTATTTCTATATGTATATGTATAACTGTATTTCTATATGTTGATGTATATATATAACTGTATTTCTATATGTTGATGTATAACTGTATTTCTATATGTTGATGTATAACTGTATTTCTATATGTTGATGTATATATATAACTGTATTTCTATATGTATATGTATAACTGTATTTCTATATGTTGATGTATAACTGTATTTCTATATGTTGATGTATAACTGTATTTCTATATGTTGATGTATAACTGTATTTCTATATGTTGATGTATATATAACTGTATTTCTATATGTTGATGTATAACTGTATTTCTATATGTTGATGTATATATAACTGTATTTCTATATGTTGATGTGTATAACTGTATTTCTATATGTTGATGTATAACTGTATTTCTATATGTTGATGTATAACTGTATTTCTATATGTTGATATATAACTGTATTTCTATATGTTGATGTATAACTGTATTTCTATATGTTGATGTATAACTGTATTTCTATATGTTGATGTATATATATAACTGTATTTCTATATGTTGATGTATAACTGTATTTCTATATGTTGATGTATAACTGTATTTCTATATGTTGATGTATATGTATAACTGTATTTCTATATGTTGATGTATATATATATAACTGTATTTCTATATGTTGATGTATAACTGTATTTCTATATGTTGATGTATATATATAACTGTATTTCTATATGTTGATGTATAACTGTATTTCTATATGTTGATGTATAACTGTATTTCTATATGTTGATGTATAACTGTATTTCCATATATTGATATATAACTGTATTTCTATATGTTGATGTATAACTGTATTTCTATATGTTGATGTATAACTGTATTTCTATATGTTGATATATAACTGTATTTCTATATGTTGATATATAACTGTATTTCTATATGTTGATGTATAACTGTATTTCTATATGTTGATGTATAACTGTATTTCTATATGTTGATGTATAACTGTATTTCCATATATTGATATATAACTGTATTTCTATATGTTGATATATAACTGTATTTCTATATGTTGATGTATAACTGTATTTCTATATGTTGATGTATAACTGTATTTCCATATATTGATATATAACTGTATTTATATATGTTGATATATAACTGTATTTCTATATGTTGATGTATAACTGTATTTCCATATATTGATATATAACTGTATTTCTATATGTTGATGTATAACTGTATTTCTATATGTTGATGTATATATATAACTGTATTTCTATATGTATATGTATAACTGTATTTCTATATGTTGATGTATATATATAACTGTATTTCTATATGTTGATGTATAACTGTATTTCTATATGTTGATGTATAACTGTATTTCTATATGTTGATGTATATATATAACTGTATTTCTATATGTATATGTATAACTGTATTTCTATATGTTGATGTATAACTGTATTCTATATGTTGATGTATAACTGTATTTCTATATGTTGATGTATAACTGTATTTCTATATGTTGATGTATATATAACTGTATTTCTATATGTTGATGTATAACTGTATTTCTATATGTTGATGTATATATAACTGTATTTCTATATGTTGATGTATAACTGTATTTCTATATGTTGATGTATAACTGTATTTCTATATGTTGATGTATAACTGTATTTCTATATGTTGATATATAACTGTATTTCTATATGTTGATGTATAACTGTATTTCTATATGTTGATGTATAACTGTATTTCTATATGTTGATGTATATATATAACTGTATTTCTATATGTTGATGTATAACTGTATTTCTATATGTTGATGTATAACTGTATTTCTATATGTTGATGTATATGTATAACTGTATTTCTATATGTTGATGTATATATATATAACTGTATTTCTATATGTTGATGTATAACTGTATTTCTATATGTTGATGTATATATATAACTGTATTTCTATATGTTGATGTATAACTGTATTTCTATATGTTGATGTATAACTGTATTTCTATATGTTGATGTATAACTGTATTTCCATATATTGATATATAACTGTATTTCTATATGTTGATGTATAACTGTATTTCTATATGTTGATGTATAACTGTATTTCTATATGTTGATATATAACTGTATTTCTATATGTTGATATATAACTGTATTTCTATATGTTGATGTATAACTGTATTTCTATATGTTGATGTATAACTGTATTTCTATATGTTGATGTATAACTGTATTTCCATATATTGATATATAACTGTATTTCTATATGTTGATATATAACTGTATTTCTATATGTTGATGTATAACTGTATTTCTATATGTTGATATATAACTGTATTTTCTATATGTTGATGTATATATATAACTGTATTTCTATATGTTGATGTATAACTGTATTTCCATATATTGATATATAACTGTATTTCTATATGTTGATGTATAACTGTATTTCTATATGTTGATGTATAACTGTATTTCTATATGTTGATATATAACTGTATTTCTATATGTTGATGTATAACTGTATTTCTATATGTTTCTAAATGTTGATGGTTTAAAAAATAAAAAAACATACTTTTACTGTAATGAGAGTCAAACCAACTTGGATTCACTAATATTTTGGGACTCTTGATTAAACGAATCTCTTACTTTGTATTAGCTCAAATTTTTAGTTTCAATGAACTCACTTTTTTAAGTTAAACCAAAAAAAAAATCAGTTTTTACAGTGCACTAATAATAAAAAAGCAAAACATCTGAACGTCGTATTTGAATGATGAAAATATTCTAATGGAAAATAGGTCCTAAAATAGACAGCAAGTAGTGAATCACAATCTGCTCTTTAAACAGAGAAGGTTCAACCAGGTCCAGATCATTCAGAACCAGACTGCAGGACCGTCTAATGAATGACGTCACGGGCCGGTGAGAGCCAAGCGCGCGTCCACACCCAGAGCGCCTCGACCCTAATGACGCAAACCAGCTGAAACGAGCCGCCGCACAGAACCTCGAGAGGAGAAGACCAGGGGCTTTACCCAGAGAGCAGCAGTTTCCCATGAAGCCTCAGGTCAGCGGCACAGTCCTCTGACAGACAGTTCTTCTCAAACCACGTCTGTGAAGAGTCAGATAGAGCACAGGATGTTTACACAACTTAACTGTCAGTAAAACCCGAGAAGGAAAGCAAATACTAGAGGGTGCTGTTGTGTAAGACTTCACGACGGCATGCAAAGCTCTAGTATTCGAGTAGCGGTTTCAAGAGTAGTGCTGTGTGTTTGTGTTGGACAGATTCGGACATCAACACCTTTACTCTAGCGCTACAGACAAACGGGTGGACGCAGTTACTAATAGCCTCAGATTCCATCGTAATGGATTCCTGCCGCGCTGAAAGATGCCAGCGCCGTGTTTCCTCGAGCTCGGAGGGAAAGGCATGTCAGCTAACAGGAGGGTGGGTCATGAAGTGGGCTGTTGGCAAATAAATTCATCAATCTTTCACATTCCACTCACAAAGAGTCAACAAGCATTATTGAGCGGCAAGTAAAACCACATTTATAACTAGAGAAGCGGGTGATTTCTGGCATTCGGAGCCGCGGGGTGATGCCAACGGCAAATGAGTACAAGGTGAGTAACAGAGTTAGAGTAATCTACTACATAAAAGCATCGGGAAGATGTTAAAACGAGCAAGGTTTTATAAAGGTTTCAAGTCATTTTTATTTCTATAAACGTTCGAAATCGCGGGCAATCGGAACATATTTGATTTGACGTTAATAACTTTAACACACATTCGAGTTTTTGTTTTGTTTTGTGGAGATCGTGTTCAAAAAAGCAAACTTGCCTTTGCAAAGTGGAAAATGAACATGCTAAAAGTTTCTTAGATTACTCATTTTCTTTACCTATATTAAAAACTATAGTAGTTTTTAACTTATATTTAAAATACTAAACTATACTACTAAATAAATATAGCTGCAAGCGGCAATAAAGGGGCCAAGCACAGCAGACCAACTGCAACAATTAATATAATAATATATTTAATTAATATATAATAAATATAATATAAATAAAGACATTAGGAGACAAAGATACTGTATGTCAATTTTGAAGTCAATCAGACCTGTTAGCAATAGAGCCAATTTCATATTTTGTTCAATTATAGCGCCACCAAGTGGCGCAGTCCCACACCTTTATTTGCGTGTCCTCAGAGCGCCCCCATACATAAGTGTGTCAAATTTGCCGAAAATATCTCATTTAGTTTAGGAGTTATTAACATTTATATGATTGAACATATAAAAATTACCCACACTTGACTTTGAATGCATTTTATTTGCCAGTTACTATCAAAATTTTGACATTTGGCCTTAAGCGTATAATAAACGACCCAAGTTTCCAATTTTCCTACAGTGGTTTCGTCTAGATCGGACTAATTGTTTCAAAGATATTTGCTAATGTTGTTTAAACGGCAAACATTAATAAGGCGAAATCTGGTTTGGTATCGTTGGAGTCTGCAACGATTCGGGAATCTGAGAAGATGACGCCAACCACATCCAAAGTTATAAGCATGTCATTTTTTTTTTTACCACTAGGTGGCACTGGTCCAAAACTTCTCAGACTCCTTCAGGGCATCGTGACGATGACCTATACCGAGTTTCGCAAAGATGCGTTCATGCGTTCCTAAAATACAGCAATTTTAAAAATTCTAAATGGTTGACGACCAAAATGGCTGAAATGGGAAAATTGGATATCATCGACTTTTCATGATTTCCTGAATAATAATAATAATAAATTGAGTAAAATATGAATTAATAATAATACATTAAATATATATGTGTGCATTATGCATAATGGTCTCATGATTCATTCCTAAAGTTTTTTTTAAGTAATATTTTTTTTTGTCATTATTAGTTTGGACAGTATCAGACAGGAAAGCGTAGGGAACGGGATCAACACAGGACCTCAAGCCGGGAATGGAACTCGGGTTGCCGGAGGTGCAGCTGCGCTGCTGTACATGTGGATGCGCTGCCCACGAGGCTATCGGCACTGACATTAATTCCTAAAGGTTATCTTCATCTTCAGTGCTATCCGGTTTTAACTGGATTCTTCATGTGTACTGAAAGCTGAAGGATCCAAACCTCGTTCTTTGCGGCGATCTTCTCTCCTTTTTTCCAGCGTAGAACAGGAGTCAGAGAAGGAAGGTCACGGTCCTGATATCCGTCCACGACGTGTTTTCCTAAACTGTACGCTGCCTCAAACACGATGGCAGCGAACACATCCTTCACTTCTTTCTGTTGAGAAGCACAGAAATGGGACAATGTGACATAAACAATAATAAAAAACCTTCAAATCTTTTAAAGCCGAAATGTCAGTAGCATTGATTTTCTATTGAAGTTTTTGTATATATATTTATAATTATACCGCAAATTTGACTTCACATCATGCAATTGTGAGTTTATATCTCAATTCTGACTTTTTATCTCAATTCTGACTTTATATCTCAATTCTGACTTTATATCTCACAATTCTGACTTTATATCTCTCAATTCTGACTTTATATCTCTCAATTCTGACTTTATATCTCTCAATTCTGACTTTTTATCTCAATTCTGACTTTATATCTCAATTCTGACTTTATATCTCTCAATTCTGACTTTATATCTCAATTCTGACTTTATATCTCACAATTCTGACTTTATATCTCACAATTCTGACTTTATATCTCACAATTCTGACTTTATATCTCAATTCTGACTTTTTATCTCAATTCTGACTTTATATCTCAATTCTGACTTTATATCTCACAATTCTGACTTTATATCTCACAATTCTGACTTTATATCTCTCAATTCTGACTTTATATCTCTCAATTCTGACTTTATATCTCTCAATTCTGACTTTTTATCTCAATTCTGACTTTATATCTCTCAATTCTGACTTTTTATCTCAATTCTGACTTTATATCTCAATTCTGACTTTATATCTCTCAATTCTGACTTTATATCTCAATTCTGACTTTATATCTCACAATTCTGACTTTATATCTCACAATTCTGACTTTATATCTCAATTCTGACTTTATATCTCACAATTCTGACTTTATATCTCTCAATTCTGACTTTATATCTCAATTCTGACTTTATATCTCACAATTCTGACTTTATATCTCACAATTCTGACTTTATATCTCAATTCTGACTTTATATCTCTCAATTCTGACTTTATATCTCACAATTCTGACTTTATATCTCACAATTCTGACTTTATATCTCTCAATTCTGACTTTATATCTCTCAATTCTGACTTTTTATCTCAATTCTGACTTTATATCTCTCAATTCTGACTTTTTATCTCAATTCTGACTTTATATCTCAATTCTGACTTTATATCTCTCAATTCTGACTTTATATCTCAATTCTGACTTTATATCTCACAATTCTGACTTTATATCTCACAATTCTGACTTTATATCTCAATTCTGACTTTATATCTCACAATTCTGACTTTATATCTCTCAATTCTGACTTTATATCTCAATTCTGACTTTATATCTCACAATTCTGACTTTATATCTCACAATTCTGACTTTATATCTCAATTCTGACTTTATATCTCTCAACTCTGACTTTATATCTCACAATTCTGACTTTATATCTCACAATTCTGACTTTATATCTCACAATTCTGACTTTATATCTCACAATTCTGACTTTATATCTCACAACTCTGACTTTATATCTCAATTCTGACTTTATATCTCACAATTCTGACTTTATATCTCTCAATTCTGACTTTATATCTCTCAATTCTGACTTTATATCTCACAATTCTGACTTTATATCTCAATTCTGACTTTATATCTCACAATTCTGACTTTATATCTCAATTCTGACTTTATATCTCACAATTCTGACTTTATATCTCTCAATTCTGACTTTATATCTCTCAATTCTGACTTTATATCTCACAATTCTGACTTTATATCTCAATTCTGACTTTATATCTCTCAATTCTGACTTTATATCTCACAATTCTGACTTTATATCTCTCAATTCTGACTTTATATCTCTCAATTCTGACTTTATATCTCTCAATTCTGACTTTATATCTCTCAACTCTGACTTTATCATGCAATTCTGGACAAAAAAGTCAGAATTGTGCGATAAAAAGTCGCAATTACCTTCTTTTTTTTTTTATTCAGAGTTGGAAATGAGCTGAATGTCAGTGCATCACATCCACTAATGTTTCAAAATAAAAGCACAGACTGACAAAAGTTTAGATGAATGGCGCATATGACAAGTATCTCACCCGATCGGTGGCCGTGTAACCGGCTTTGCACGGGCTAAAATCTTATTTGCGGTGAAAAGTTTTATAGCCGAAGCTCTTTGCAAAGCTCTTTGAAGCTCTCATTGGCTCGGTCATGTGAACTGTGCGCTATTAAAGAGCCACCAAAAGCTATCGAATGAACATTTGGAAAAAGCTGGCATTGCCCTGCACCTCCACACTTCATCTTCCCTTATTTTGGCAACATGAGCCGCAGCCCGAGGAGTGTTTCCTTTGGCAAACCACTTGGAAACAGTCGAACGAAAGACTGAACAGGATCAAACTTCGACATCCTTGTTAGAGGACACTGAAGAGGGAGGGACATGGGAAAAGCAGACCTCAACTGTGCCCTCTTCTCCTCCCTTGACTATTAAACATCACTCCTGTGAAAAGGCTTGATCGCTTCGGCTTTCATCTGTAAACCACCAGGACAGAAGAGCAAACTGTGCCTACTGAGCACCCTCTTTCTTTCGTCCCATCAGTTTTATCACATGCTTTCTGTTTGTCCACCCGCCCATCCTCTTCCTCAGCGGCTTCGAATCAGTCCGATGTTTTAACACATCGTGATAAAATAGATAGCGCACATCCTGTCCTGGTGTCCAGCCGACCTGGACCCTCACATGCTGATAGAGTTACCGCAGGAAAGAGAGGAGTGGTGGCTGACCCGACGGGTTTCAGTTTCCACGATAGACTTATTTACACCATCAAAGGAGGCGTATGTGTTTATTACAGATGACAGAATTAAGATAATATTTGAATTAAGGGAATAGTTCACACATCTATGAAAATTCTGCACCCCAAAAAACTTCATTTCAATAACATTTAAGAATTTACCAATAAAACACACCCAACATGTCTCACATTAGTGCTGCGTCGACGCGTCACACTGTTTACGTTCGTCTGGCGTAATGAACGGAGAACGTTCATTCGATCACAAAATCCCACGATGATCAGAAGTGTGGGAATACTTTAAACAGAGGCCGAATAAAACGCTCCTTCGTTCCCTTTGCAGAACCCAAATGGCGTCCCACCTGTGGAATCGGATCTCTCACAAATGTTTGCATGCGCGAGATCATATTTTGAGCGTGAACTGAGTCGAGGAGAAAATCTTCGTCTCGCAAACAAGAAAATATTTCGAGCGAACGAAAATCAGTTTTGCGTTTCACAGAAGTTTATTTGGACGTGCGCGGACGTTCTCTTTCGCACGTGCGAGGTTTCGCTCGCTCGCTCAGCGCCGACACAAACCAGCGTTACAATTCCAGCCAATCAGAGATGAGGCTGCTAAATTCTGGCTTGACAACCAATCACAAGACTCGCTGCATCACAGAGGAAAAACACACGGTTCAGGAGACGTTGAACACCATCAAAGTTCCTTTAAGACTGTAGAGAAAGTCTTTGACGCTCTTCATGTTAAAGTTCAAATGGACGAGCACATCATGACTTATTTTTAATCAAAATCAAATCGTTTTGTTACATCATCAGTGTTTCTACACCTCAATCAACTGCTGAATTAGTTCCAATTTCTTACGTGAAAAAAATCACTGGATTAATTAAAAAAAACCTTAATAAAAATAATCGTTAGAGTAGTCGACTAATCGAAAAAATAATCGTTAGTTGCAGCTCTATATCAGATATTATTTCGTAGCTCAAAATTTAAATAAATAAATGCATATTTGTTCCTTCAAAGAGAAAAAACATTGACATTTAAACAGTACAAAAAAAAAAATAGCGTAGAAACATTTATTCACTCAGAAAAAAGGTACTATATTTCAAAAGACAAGTAACACATTGAATTAAACAACATCTGATGCTCTGGACTTTGCTAAATGTGTTACAAATCATTATACAAGCAATAATGATGATCACCACATTTTTACATTAAAGTTTGTCCGCAATAAACAAACTATGACTAACCACGAAAAAAAACACAATTTAAGACCATGCCTACACAAAAACAAAGACAGAAAGGACGTGCAAAGATATTACTAGATGCTCTGGACTTTGCTAAATGTGTTATTAAAATGAAAACTGAAAATATAAAACTAAAATCGAATAAAAAAAAGTACATAAATTGACTGTTACGGACAGCTTTGAGCTTGATATTCAGGTGTATTAATCAAAGAATCAACACTAGATTAACCATTTCGTCACCGGGGACTCCACATTTGAGGGCCTCTCAGGTGGCCTTTGACCTCCAGAGAGAGAGGGTTTTGTTACAGTAATACGCTAGAGTCATAAAATGGACAACATAAAGCCCAGTGTTGTGGAAAGAGCCGCTGCTCTCCTCAGGTCTCAGCTGGGATTAAAGCATGTGTATCAAATGGGCCTTGTGATCTGTCCGACCAGTGACCTCCTCTCAGGAGAGCAGTAAAGATCAGGGGTCCGACGTCCAGACTTCAGGAACAATCTGTGTGCCGCTTTCATTGGGACTCAGAGCATGAATGACCTCTTGTGCTCCAATAAAACAAGTGTGTACCAACTTCATTTACCACGATCAATGTTCTATTGTGAAAAAATCATCGCCGGTCCAATAGCGGTGCTTTATTTTCAATCGGTCCAACTTATCTGGACTGATCAGAACCTCTCTGGTCTGATTTGGAAGCCACACATCATGTTCTCACGGAGTGAAAAATACATCCTGGAGCAAAGAGACTCTGACAACGAATGAAACAGTTTCATATTTCAAACAGAAGTTGAATCAATCAATGGCGTCTAGTGTGTGTTTAATGTGTCGCTCCTCCATCATCTCTTCACACTAGTTCATTTATAGCATCAAATAAACATGAATGAACATCAGAAGGAATGTTGTTTCAAGACACGATTCAAGTTCACTAACGTTCATCTACTTACTCCAAAATGGCAAATTCTGGGTTATGATTGGTCAGATCGCCTGTCAATCAAACCACCGGCGAAAAAATGACTTTTTTTCCCTATGAAATGAATGTACTATATATAGTTTGATGTATTTTTAGGAGATTTTATGGCACTAAATTATATTTAGGCTGTAGTTATAATCCATTTATTCACTTTTTGAGCACAGACCAACTCAAACGGTCACAAACTTTGAATGCTTTCGACTTAATTTTGATCTCTTTTCAAGGATGACACTTGTCTTAAGTGAAAAAAGTGACAGAATTGTACATTTATTGTAATGAGAAATGCACAAAAATACTATTTTCAACGTTGATACGAAATATATATATTAAAAATATTCTAAATAATATGTTTTACTCTAAAACGGCATCAAATCAAAGTTTCAGTGAGATTGTGTTTGGCCGCAGTACCAAAAGTTTCCACTAGATGAAATTCATCTCCTATTCATTTCCTTATTTATTTTTCAGGACCATTTAACCATGTCCGTGATTTTTTTTGTGTTCACAGAGCAAGTTTTGTACCATTTCGATAAAGTAAAAAAAAAAAATTAAAAAACAATTACGGTATCTCACATATTATTGTGTTTATAACTAACTTTGCAACTACATGTCAACTGCTAGTCTGTAGTATGAGAGTAGAACACGGACCGGCTTCCCACTCCAGTAAAGTTACAAACCGGAAAACCACACAGAGGAGACACAACAGGAACGAGCTCCTCCTGCACATAAGGAAGTAGTAGAGGTCAAATCTGAACCTTGGCCCAGGCTCTTACTAGCTTTTATCATCATTATTAATGTCCCCTCTTGCCTTCTGCTTCCTCCTTTCCCAGCCTCCCCAAACTCCATCCTTCACTCCATCATGAACCGTATTTATAGAGCAGAAGAAAGCAGACCTCATGCTTTTAATCGGGTGGGTGGCATCTGAAGGGACGCGAACAACTGTTCCCCACATGCCGCTGACACACATCGACACACAAACAGGTCAGTCAGTCGCCACAGGGCTTCATTGTACACGACGAACGGCTGAAGTGTCGTCTGTTTCCTTACATTGTTTCCATTTGGCTCAGTAAAGGCTTTCACGGAGAGAGACAGCACTTCCCACAAGTCTTAATAGCCGTTTTTTATGTCAGTAATAAAGCGTTCATGTTATGTTCATGTTACTGCGCTACTGAAAACTATGGAGGTCCAGGAGTGCCACATAAAAATAAAACGAAGAATCAATTCATTCATTTAATAATTCACACATAAAAATGGATATAAATAAATCACTTTTATATAGGCAAATAAATAAACATTTTTAAAGTTGTTTATTTAATTCCTGTTTTTAAATGTAGTTTGATAGACCATTAAAACAATAAATTTAAAAAAATCTTTTTTAATGTATAAATAAATAGACATTTTTAAAGTTGCTTATTTAATTCCTGTTTTTCAAAATGTAGTTTGATAGAACAATAAAATAATAAATTTAAAAAATCTTTTTTAATGTATAAATAAATAGACATTTTTAAAGTTGTTTATTTAATTCCTGTTTTTAAATGTAGTTTGATAGACCATTAAAACAATAAATTTAAAAAAATCTTTTTTAATGTATAAATAAATAGACATTTTTAAAGTTGCTTATTTAATTCCTGTTTTTAAATGTAGTTTGATAGAACAATAAAACAATAAATTTAAAAAAATCTTTTTTAATGTATAAATAAATAGACATTTTTAAAGTTGTTTATTTAATTCCTGTTTTTAAATGTAGTTTGATAGAACAATAAAATAATACATTTTAAAAAATCTTTTCTTAATGTATAAATAAATAGACATTTTTAAAGTTGTTTATTTAATTCCTGTTTTTAAATGTAGTTTGATAGAACAATAAAATAATAAATTTTAAAAAATCTTTTTTAATGTATAAATAAATAGACATTTTTAAAGTTGCTTATTTAATTCCTGTTTTTCAAAATGTAGTTTGATAGAACAATAAAATAATACATTTAAAAAATCTTTTTTAATGTATAAATAAATAGACATTTTTAAAGTTGCTTATTTAATTCCTGTTTTTAAATGTAGTTTGATAGACCATTAAAACAATAAATTTAAAAAAATCTTTTTTAATGTATAAATAAATAGACATTTTTAAAGTTGCTTATTTAATTCCTGTTTTTCAAAATGTAGTTTGATAGAACAATAAAATAATAAATTTAAAAAATCTTTTTTAATGTATAAATAAATAGACATTTTTAAAGTTGTTTATTTAATTCCTGTTTTTAAATGTAGTTTGATAGAACAATAAAATAATACATTTTAAAAAATCTTTTCTTAATGTATAAATAAATAGACATTTTTAAAGTTGTTTATTTAATTCCTGTTTTTCAAAATGTAGTTTGATAGAACAATAAAATAATAAATTTAAAAAATCTTTTTTAATGTATAAATAAATAGACATTTTTAAAGTTGCTTATTTAATTCCTGTTTTTAAATGTAGTTTGATAGACCAATAAAACGATACATTTTAAAAAATCTTTTTTTAATGTATAAATAAATAGACATTTTTAAAGTTGTTTATTTAATTCCTGTTTTTAAACGTAGATTAATAGAACAATAAAAAATACATTTGTGAATCATTTTAAATGGCTTTTTAAAAAAGAATTTGGCAAATGCTTCTCTAACCAATCAGCTTTCGCCTCAATTTGAAGAGCCGACCCTCTCTAGAGGAGTTCGAGCGACGCGATCACGCAAAACGTCAGGCGAATCTGAACGTGTTTTTAGAGGGTCTGCTCTTCAAATTGAGGCGAAAGCTGATTGGTTGCTCACACGTGTGTACTGTCCAATAGCATTTTAGGACTCGATTGACAAATGGATAAAAAAAAGCATTTGGCAAATCCTTTTTTAAAAAGCGATTCAAAAAGCCATTTAAAATTATTTACAAATGTATTTTTTTATTGTTCTATTAATGTGTGAATTATTAAATGAATGAATTGATTCTTCGTTTTATTTTTATGTGGCACTCCTGGACCTCCATAGAAAACTAGTATGAATAATAAGTAACTGGCTGCGGCATCAGTATGTGCTGTCATCTTGCCAATGTAATAAACATCATGAGCATAAATGGGTAATTATTTAGGGAAGCTGATAGTCATTAGTGGTGTTTTGATATACATCGTACCATTTCATACATACCAAGCGTTACCAAACAAGCATGATGGACTCTAAGAGATTCTTTGTAGATTGTGTTACTGAATGTGATTTGATGCTGTCATTCGGCACTCTTGTAGTAAAGTATGATTAAAAAAACCTCTATACAGTGTGTAATTTATGCAGGGTTGGATGCCGTCCATTCCCAAACTCACCAGAGCAATAATGTCTCATCCGAGGATCGTCGAGTCTGACCTCACGCTTTTGAACATGGAGACAGTGGTGAAAAGTAGTGCTGATTGAATGATACGAGCTTGTTTAGGGTTTCACAGAAACGCATCTTCAGAAAAAATAAACATAGTGAACGTCATTAAAGTGAGCAACCCTAATCTCGTTCTAAATGAAATGCATTGGGAGTCTTGAGTTGGCTATAGGTTGTGAAAAATATTAATTTAATATTGTTTTTTATCTTGTCATCTAAACCAGTGCTTCCCAAACTAACCCCGGTGGGCCGTAGCGGTATTGCAGGGGGGCCGTAGCTAGTCCAAATCAATATATTAAAATAATCAAATTGTTCTAAAATTTGAAAGTAGGTAAAGTTAGTGTTATGGATTTAAATATATTTGTAAAGAATGCTTACATCACAGTTCTCATAATTCACATGAAATTCGTACAAAATTGTTAATAAATGTATTTTTAGGTAAATGTCGGTATATATTTTTTAACGGCGGGGTCGTGGAGCTTTTGCAATGTTTTTGGGGGGCCTTAACCCTCTTAAGTTTGGGAAGCTCTGATCTAAACACTAGAGGTGTGACTCAAGATTAAAATGTGACGTCGAGGTGAAAAGCCGTCTCGTGATATTGCCGTGACGGAGTGTGAGGGTGAAATTAGGACGGAATATGCCACCGCTACGTTTACATTACGCCTCCACTGTCGTTTTGGTTTTTATAGAAACAAAAACCATTTAACGAGCCGCAGAATCGCAGAGTTCACTGATGACGTGACGAGATGACTGACGAGACAATGGCGGAGGATTCGTTGCGAAACAGAGCCTAAGCGCATGTTAAATCCCCATTCAAAGAATATGCGCGAAAGCGAAAGTAAAACGCGAATTCAATACCCAACATTAAGAGTCTTTTAAGAACATTTTGGCCTTTTTTTGATACAAGCAATAATGATGATCACCACATTTTTACATTAAAGTTTGTCCGCAATAAACAAACTATGACTAACCACGAAAAAACACAATTTAAGACCATGCCTACACAAAAACAAAGACAGAAAGGACGTGCAAAGATATTACTAGATGCTCTGGACTTTGCTAAATATGTTATTAAAATGAAAACTGAAAATATAAAACTAAAATCGAATAAAAAAAAGTACATATATTGACTGTTATGGACCAAAAAAAACAGCTTTGAGCTTGATATTCAGGTGTATTAATCAAAGAATCTGTAGAATCAACACTAGATTTATCCGCTGAGGGCCTCTCAGGTGGCCTTTGACCTCCAGAGAGAGAGGGTTTTGTTACAGTAATACGCTAGAGTCATAAAATGGACAACATAAAGCCCAGTGTTGTGGAAAGAGCTGCTGCTCTCCTCAGGTCTCAGCTGGGATTAAAGCAGAGTGTATCAAATGGGCCTTGTGATCTGTCGCCCATTCAAAGAATACGCGCGAAAGCGAAAGTAAAATGCGAATTCAATACCCAACATTAAGAGTCTTTTAAGAACATTTTAGTCTTTTTTTTGATACAAGCAATAATGATAATCACCACATTTTTACATTAAAGTTTGTCTGCGGCCTTGTGATCTGTCGCCCATTCAAAGAATACGTGTGAAAGCGAAAGTAAAATGCGAATTCAATACCCAACATGATGCATGCAGATATCTCCCAATATGAAAGCTATCTTAGGTTGTTCTCTAAGCTCTCTGCTTGAAGAAAAAATCTGGTCTCTATTTGAATATTGAGTGAGTACTTTAATTATGGTTGCACTTATTGTAAAAACTTAACAAGACTAAGAGAAAACGGTGTTATTTTAATAAATAAACAACACGCCTTAAAATCTTAAGCAACTTTACTTCTAAATTTATGTATTCTTGTTCTTAAGATTCATAATTGGAGTCTTTGTGGAATCTAAAAAGGTTCTCGATTGGCATCAGGCAGTAAAACCCTTTTTTTTTTCTTCTGACAACATTTGACAAACTTCAAATCTGTGGGCAGAAACAGGGAGGCTGATATCATGCAATGCTCTTAAGAAAGTAATTTGTATTTAATGGCTTAAGTTCTTCAGTTATGTGCCAATATGAGAAGATTTGCAGAACCAGAGGCTTTGATACTGAAAACTTGTCAGTTTATCTTTAAGATAAGCAGGGCGGCTGAGCTCAACTCCGGTTTGTTCTTCAGGGAAGGCGGGGATGATGTCATCTGAGCAGCAGCGATCGTGATTGGCTGAGGGGATCTGAGCTGCTCGCACTCACGTGGCTTCCACCAGATCGTTCCAAGAGTTATTAAATACATGCACACACAGTGCACAAACCGGGGCTTTATCGAGATCAAGACCCCCGAAGCTAAACTCACAGTTCCTGCTATTAATTTATGCTCTGCTCTAGGATTCCCTTTTAAGGCCAGATGGATGCATGACGTGTATTTAGAGTTATGCTAAAAATACGAACTTCAGCAGTACATGTACTTCAATTCCAAAGATGTATAAAAAATTTGATTAAGGTTCAGCATGCACAATAATGCATTAAAAACCACTAAGAACAATTTAGCAATTCTATAATAATACATAACAGTTTTGCACAAGCTGACAACTAATATTTAAAAAATGTAATATAGTTAGTTTGAATTTGCCAAAAAAACCTACCTTTTCGTACTCCTCATAGGTCGACTTTTAAGTAATGCTTTCAAAAATAGAAGTACGTCTCCAGTCGTATTCAGACCAAACTTGGTCCATGTCAGCACAAGAATGACCTGAAGTTATATGCTGTGTTTTGGCGTAGTGCCACCTACTGGTCTGGAGGTATGAAAAATTGCTATTTTTCCTTATAATATCTGAACGGTTTGTACAAAAAATCATAAAAGTGGTCTTGTTAGATTCGGGCAGTCAAAAATGCCAAATCGAATCCAATTTTTCCATATCGGCCATTTTGCATTTTGTAGTAAAATGCTGTACTTTACGAACACATCAACATATCATTACGAAACTCAGTATGGGTCATCGCCATGATGCCCTGAAGGAATCGGAGAAGTTTTGGAACAGCGCCACCTCGTGGTACAATAAAATATTCACACACTTATAACTTTGAATGTGATTGACTTCCAATGATATCAAACTTGCTAGGTTTTGCCTTATGGTTAGTGAGATGTTGTTATTTAGCGTTTAAACAACATTCGCGAATATCTCCTCACTTGTAAGTCGCTTTGGATAAAAGGATCTTCCAAATGAATAAATGTACAGAAATATAGGTTGGTGACTATATGCTAATGGACAAATGTGAAAATTTAGATAGTAAATGAAAAAAAAAATGCAATCAAAGTCATGTGTGGTTAATTTTTACGTGTTCATGCATACAAATGTCTATAACTCCTAAACTAAATGTGATATTTTCACCAAATTTGACACTTATGTATGGGGCATTTTGACGACACACACAAAAATTGGTGGGACTGCGCCACTTGGTGGCGCTATAATTGAAAACAAAACATGAAATTGGCTCTATCTACAGTACTGTTGGTCTGATTGACTGTAAAATTGACATGCAGTGTCTTTGTCTCAGTTGCTATCATAGTCCATTATGGCATTGATGGTCTGCTGCTTTGCTTCTGTTGTGGTTTGACCCTTGATTGCTGCTTGCAGCTATATTTATCATTATATTTTAATGATCAAAGTTGCGATCTATCCATTTAACGAGCTGCAGAGTCGCATGCAGTGCAGCAGGAGTAAGAGTTCACTGATCACGTGACGAGATGACTGGCGAGACAATGGCGGAGGATTTGTTGCGCAACAGAGCCTAAGCATATGTTAAATGTCTTGTAGAATGCGCACTCAGCACAATGTACAGAAATATAGGTTGGTGACTATATGCTAATGGCCAAATGTGAAAATTTTGAAAGTGGCAAAAAAAAAAAAAAAAATGCAATCAAAGTCATGTGTGGTTAATTTTTACGTGTTCATGCATACAAATGTCTATAACTCCTAAACTAAATGTGATATTTTCACCAAATGTGACACACTTATATATTGGGCATTTTGACGACACACACAAAAATCGGTGGGACTGCGCCACTTGGTGGCGCTATATTTTAAAAAAAAAACCATGAAATTGGCTCTAACTACAGTACTGTTGGTCCGATTGACTTCAAAATTGACATGCGGTGTCTTTGTCTCAGTTGCTATCATAGTCCATTATGACATTGATGGTCTGCTGCTTTGCTTCTGTTGTGCTTTGACCCTTGATTGCTGCTTGCAGCTATATATATCATTATATTATAATTATCAAAGTTGCGATCTATGCAAAAACATTACTATGACCCAAGGTTATCATGTAACCTACATTTTCCACAGCCATTTTATTACTTGCAAATGATGAATGAGTGAAACCTGAAGTACTTCCTGTATAAAAGCCATCATATATTTCATTCATACACACAGGACCAATCTGAACATGATCCCCCCCACTGGATACTTCCAGAAGGTGAGCTATAGTACAGCAAATCCTCTAGTAATATAGTCCCCGACAGACATTGTCCAAGACAACAACATCCCTTATGGAACCAATTATAAGATATAAGGAACAATATTCAGGGCATGAAAATTAATAACTGTGGTTAACGTCGTACACAACTCATACCACCTGAAATAATCATGTTCATGTGTTTGCAAATGAGATTTACTTATTAGATTGTGACAGATTTAGACCTTTTCAACTGTGTTTCACCTTAGGTCGCACGGTTCAGGTTAAATCACTTAGTCCGTGGAAAACTACAAATTAACACGAAAGATTCATTAACATCGCCAGAACAAGTTCTCTGGAGCTGAGCAGGTGAATCTGCATTTGATTCCTGCATTAAAAACCAGAATGAACCGGACACGAACTGAGAAATCCTGAGCGTGAAAATATTCCTCAGATCTCCCTCCAAAGTCTACGAGCTCATCTGAATCTAATGATAAATCACAGACACTCATTCCTGAAGTGTTAGTCCATGTACAGAAATGCCTTATTTCATAAACAAATCAAACTAGCAGCTCTCCAACAGCTGCAAAATGGGCCAAAGAAAAGAGAGCCTGATGATGTTGAACAGATCATAATTGTACTGTGTGAAGAAGGACATGAAGTGTTTTAATTCAGTGTTTCTCCACTGGTGTGTCACAACAACCCATAAATGTGTCACAGGTCTGTTCTGATACAGGCAGTAGTGAAGAGCAATGCTTCTAGATATATAAACATGCATAGATGGTCAGGCCCGTTCACACAAAGAACGATCGGGACTACATTAGCCTCCCACCACCAGTTTTTTCTTCTGCCGCTTTAAATTCATCAGCTGCGAAAAAATTCTAAAAGTGTTTCCAATAATATCGTTCTTCTGTGCCGTTATCATTATAGTTGTGGTCTGGATTCTTTTATATTTAGAATGACTTTTATAACTATATATTTGGTGTGAACAGGCCTTTACAGTAGAATTATTAATATATTAGTGTGACGAGCAGGGCGGGTGAGAGCCGTGAGGGAATGGCACGAGGCCGGTGACGTGAGAGATAATGAGCGTCAGCTGCGTGCTACACCGGTCTCGTGTCTCTCACGGAGGAGCTCCAGAAGCACAAAAGAGGAGCGACAACAGTTAAGGACGAGAGAGAATGAGCGCCACCTGCGCGCTACACCGGTCTCGTGTCTCTCACGGAGGAGCTCCAGAAGCATAAAAGAGGAGCGACAACAGTGAAGGACGAGAGAGATAATGAGCGTCAGCTGCGCGCTACACCGGTCTCGTGTCTCTCACGGAGGAGCTCAAGAAGCATAAAAGAGGAGCGACGACAGTGAAGGACGAGAGAGAATGAGCGTCACCTGCGCGCTACACCGGTCTCGTGTCTCTCACGGAGGAGCTCCAGAAGCATAAAAGAGGAGCGACAACAGTGAAGGACGAGAGAGAATGAGCGTCACCTGCGCGCTACACCGGTCTCGTGTCTCTCACGGAGGAGCTCAAGAAGCATAAAAGAGGAGCGACAACAGTGAAGGACGAGAGAGAATGAGCGTCACCTGCGCGCTACACCGGTCTCGTGTCTCTCACGGAGGAGCTCCGGAAGCATAAAAGAGGAGCGACGACAGTGAAGGACGAGAGAGGACCAGGCCTGGATTTTATGTTGTGTTTTTATTATGTTTGTGCGTTTTATTGTTTGTTTATTTATTTGATTAAAGTTACGTTCAATGTTCGCCGGTTTTTTAATCAAATATTTGAATATTTAATATTTTTTATTTTTTCAGCTTCGTTTCAATTGCCGAAAACTATTTTTAATAAAAAACACTTTCCCTAATAGTAACATATGAAGGTTACATACCTCGCTTATGGCAAAATGCAAAATTTCACACCGGAAATGTAGCATCTTTTCTGAGCATGTGTTCATTTGCATATAAAAATGACACTTGTGACAACAAATGGTAGTGAACGAGAGTTTCGGGTCTCTTAAAAGAGAAAGCAATTGCCTAGTTTCGCAAAATGTGTCTGCTTGCTGCAATTCTTGTTATTCATTTGCTCCGTTCCAAAACGTTTGCTAACTAGCATCCTAACTGAATACATAAAATGCATACACACACAAAATTTTGGTTTGTTGTTGCAATGCATTCTGGGATTCGAAGGCTAAGAAAGCACCATAATTGGAACAAACTTGGGAGTGTGGCTTCATATGCTGTCTAGTTAGGCAGCTCACTAGGTTTTCAGAGCTTTTCTCTTTTTTGTTTGGAAACAATTTAGGCTTGTTTGCCCAAACTGCAGGAGTTATCACAGGGACAAATAGTTTCCGAGCGTCTCCATTAACCCCCCTGAGAACTGCTGAAATTTTCCCATGAGAATGATGATGGTAACACACACTGGAGTGAGAGCATATGGGACGCCCATCGCTTCAGCTGGCTGGAAACTTATTCCATCTGTGGTTAGTATGCTGAACCCTTCCACACTAACTGCTTTTCCCTTACTGTACGCTATACAGCACAGACAACACCCACAATGCACTTCAAGCTAATTGTTAACATGCAATATATACTGCAACACATTCAGAGTATGCACTCTCAAACATTTGCATGCTATATAACTGTCACATGACCTTGCATACTCCATGCATACAACGCACAAACCCCAGACAAAAGAAGCACATACACAGAACGAAAGAAATAATATAATACACAATGTATTGTAAAAAAATCAACTTTTATGGGCTGGTGTACGTATAATGTAAAAGGTATTCAGCACGCGACCCTCGGTTGAAAACACAGCTGGGATTTATAAAGCTGGAATGGAGGTGCCATGCTCCCATGGCGTAAACGGGCACATGGAAAACATTTTCTCTCAGAACAATGAAAAAAAATAATCATTGTTCATCCAGCAATAAATTAAGGGGTTAACCTCACGAAACCTGTCAGGACTATTTTACCTCAAAATTAAAAACAAGGGGAAAAAATAAATTACATTTTGCATATAAATTTTAAATAAATGTAAAAACAAAGCCAAGCCTTCCTCAAGCTCAACAAACACCAATGCCATGAGTTCGACCGAATCAAGAACTGATCAAATGTGAACCTTCAATGTCACTTTGGATAAATTTTGGATACATTTTTAGGGATTTAGAATGATTAGACATGCTAAAAAAATGGCTAAATAATTAATCATGCCTCTTAATCCGTTTCAGACTGACAAACTCTATTGTAATGGTCAGTTATTGGCTTATGTTCAATTATTTGAAAATAAAACAAACAACATATAGTGACATCTAAAGACACGTTTTGGTGCTTTACGTTATAAAGGTTTAAATATGTATATTTTTCATACAAAAAAATCCATCGCTTCTCTTCAGAAGGCCTTTATTAACCCCCTGGAATCGTATGGATTCTATTTATGATGGACGGATGCACTTTTTTCGGGCTTCAAAATCTCGTCCCCCATTCACTCCCATTATAAAGCCTGGAAGAGTCAGGATATTTTTAAATATATCTCCGATTGTGTTCGTCTGAAAGAAGACAGTCATATACGCCGAGGATGACTTGAGGGTGAGGAAATCATGGGATAATTTTCATTTTTGGGTGAACTATCCCTTGATTATATGACAATAATTTAATCAGTTTCAGTTCATGTATTTTTTGCATTATTTGTTTTTCATGACAGTTAAGCACATTCTCCTCAAATGTTCATTACTGTAGTAAATAAATGAAAGTTGCATTATATTTCTTAGTCAATTTAAATAAAAAGGGTAATTAAAAAAAAAACAAAATAATGGGAAGCCATGCGCTCTCATGCCACACATCATGTTCTCACACAGTGAAAAATACATTGTAATTTTTTTTAAAGAAGTTGAATCAATAAATAGCGTCTAGTGTGGTGACAGATCGCTGTAGCTCCTCGATCATCTCTTCATACTAGTTCATTTATAGCATCAAATAAACACGAATGAACATCAGAAGGAATGTTGTTTCAAGTTGCTTGGACAGACGAAATGGCGAATTCGGGGTTATGATCGGTCAGATCGCCTGTCAATCAAACTGCCAGCGATGGGTCAGTTGCCAGGAAAACAAATGTCACAATAAAAACACTTTTTTTAATCTGAAAAATATGCTTTATTCTATTTATGCATCATATAATATTTCAATTTTTTCTCTTGATTTTGTGGTGAAGTGACCTGCACATGCTCTTGACAGGTTTTGTGCAAAGAACAAAAAAGACTTGTTATTCGAGTGAGAACAAAGCATTCATCAAATGCTTAAAGAGAAATCAGGCCAAGATACACACACCCTTCTTAACACTTCACCAAAAATTAAACTGCCTGGAAATCTTTCCACTGTGCAAAAATACACATGGTATTTAGCAGGACATCCAGCAGTGTCTTTTCATTTGGAAGAGCAACAGAACTCAATCCCTTTGGCCTTGACATGTACAGTGATATTTCCATCGCTTTATACGTCCTCTCCGCTGTTATCTGTCGACATAAATGCCTGGAATCACTGATATGCCCTTAAGTTGTACTCACTTAGTGAGCAGGTGGGTCATGTCAAGGGTAAGTGTAGGGAGAGCCAACAAAATCCTTTACTCCTGCAACTCTTTCCCAGAATTCCAAGCCATTCCGCCTTCAATCATCCGGCCCACTCTCTGCTCCGGCTCACAGCAGTCACCTTATCTGGCAGAAAACGCAGCACTCCTGTGAAGGTCCCGCCAGCGCTATACGCACCCGGGAAGCACAAGTCGTGAAGAGAGGATTGGGATTAGTTCCTTTTATGGAGTTGTAAGGATGCTGGCTGGAAAATATGGCTTCCATCACAAAGCCATTCCCTCAAAACCAGATCAAGAACACTATAAGAATATATATATATAGCTAGTCAAGCTATTCTTTCATTTACAGTTGTTGCACTGGTGCACAATGACTTAAAGGGGATATATCATAAAAATGGGACTTTTCCCGAGTTTAAGTGCTATAATCGGGTGCATCTACCAACCCAGAAAATGTGAAAAAGGACAACCCAGTAGTTTTGTTTTGGCAAATCTTTCTCTGCAAGCGTGTGAAAAAATGAGCCACTCAGATTTCGCTCCCCTAGTGACGTAGGAAGGGGGTATTACTATAATATTACCACCCCTTAATCTGCACGTTTCTACCCATGTCGGCGCCATCTTGTTTTCGCGACAAGCGACAACTGTGTACAGCTTTGTTGTTGTTGAGCTGTTAAAGTTGCGCCCTTTTCTGGAAAGGGGACGGGGAGCAGCAGCTCATTTCCTTTAACGCGCACAAAAACGGCGTGTTTTTGCTCACACCCAAATAGAGGCAAATTTGACAAGTTATAATAAATGATCTGTGGGGGATTTTTTTGGAAAGGGGGTGGGGAGCAGCAGCTCATTTGCATTTAAAGGGACACACACAAAAACGGCGTGTTTTTGCTCACACCCAAATAGAGGCAAATTTGACAAGCGATAATAAATGATCTGTGGGGGATATTTTTTTGGAAAGGGGGCGGGGAGCAGCAGCTCATTTCCATTAACACGCACAAAAACGGCGTGTTTTTGCTCACACCCAAATAGAGGCAAATTTGACAACCTATAATAATTGATCTGTGGGGGATATTTTTCTGGAAAGGGGGTGGGGAGCAGCAGCTCATTTGCATTTAAAGGGACACACACAAAAACGGCGTGTTTTTGCTCACACCCAAATAGAGGCAAATTTGACAAGCGATAATAAATGATCTGTGGGGGATATTTTTTTGGAAAGGGGGCGGGGAGCAGCAGCTCATTTCCATTAACACGCACAAAAACGGCGTGTTTTTGCTCACACCCAAATAGAGGCAAATTTGACAAGTTATAATAAATGATCTGTGGGGGATTTTGAGCTCAAACTTCACACACACATTCTGGAGATCTTATATTAATAATAGGTACCCTTTAATAAATAATTCACTACATTTGTGTCTGTTTGTTATTTTGTTTTACAAAGTTAGGTCAAGCCTAATGCCTTACACAAAAGAATGATTTCAGTCTCTTCCACACAGTGACGTATAGAGTTCATTAGGCAATTCAGCAATTTAGTATCAGATCACTGTGTCAGCCAATAGCACGGAATCTCAGGTATCGGAGGTGAAAAAGGCAGATTGGAGCATCCCTAATCTAAACATTCTTAAATCAAGAAACATTTACTTCAGATGCAAAATTACTTAAGATATTAACTCTTGGCATCTGTAAAATAATGCGTAGTTTAAAACATGAAAACATATCTGACAGTGGGGTCAGAAAAATACATTTCATTTAAAGGGAAAACAAGTTTATTTTTCTGATGCCACTGGCAGATTTTCTTTGTTTTGGTTTTAAGCGTAAAGTCACCTAATTCTGATACATTTTTCAGAAGAAAAAAAACAACACTTTTTGCTTCTCCGGTAAGTGTATGTTGATTTAAGGATGTTTAGATATTTGTACTGAAAAACAAGACAAAAATACTATGTAGTGCAGTGTGAGGCAATAGATCATATCAGTATGACTTAATGGCAATGGTTATCTGCAACGCATTAATCAACACTGACAGGAGCCTAAAATAATTTATGTTTCCACATTTGCCAGAGATTTGATGCTTGCCCTCAGTTCTACTAAGAAAAACACAGGAATAACAACAACAAACGAGGTTACAAGACTTCATTTTGGTGAGGGATGGAGCTCCAATTGTCATTTCTATTCCATTTATAATAAAACCCTACATCTTAACTTCACATTATGCAACTACAAAAATTAAAAAGCATGTAGCATCTACTGATCATCTAGAAAATAAGAAAGTTGTTTTGCATTTTTAATTTTAAAAATGAACCGTTGACTCTCCAATCAATGCAACTTCAGATGTCCAGTGACTTTTCAAAGATTAAACAGCATGTTTTCTGTTCAACACCAGAGGTTCTATTAGTTTTATCTCTCTTTACGAACCCGCTGAATCAGCTTTGTGAACGTCAGCTCCATCCTGAACGGTCAGGACGACAGATGCTTCCTCCGTCTGATGAGATCAGGGCTCATAAAACTGGTCCTCTTTTACCGTGAGGTTATTCTGGGTCTATTGTTCTAATCGGTGGAGCCTGGATACAATCTCTAAATCTTCTGCGCGTGGGCTGAGAGACGCTTCAGCTCTTGTAAAATAAACTGCTATACGTATATGTTTGAGCCCCGCCGCGCTCCAATAAGAAAACAGATACAATTCCAACAACAACCAGGGTGCGGATGAGGTTGAGCGAGTCACTGGTGTGACTGTTGTTTAAAATTCACTAGAGAGAAGTCAGGTGTTAAACACCGCACACATAACAGCATGTCATCAGGCCGTATAAATAAAATGCTCTGAAGTCCTGCTTTAGGGAACAGAAAAACAAATGTAAAATCTCTGAGTGTGAGGGTGAAATTAGGATAGAATTTTCCACCACAACATTTACATTACGCCTCCACTGTCGTTTTGCTTTTTATAGAAACAAAAAACATTTAACGAGCTGCAGAGTCGCTTGTAGTGCAGCAGGAGTAAGAGTTCACGTGATGAGATGACTGACGAGACAATGGCGGAGGATCTTAACCGTATGTTAAATGTCTTATCTTGTAGAATGCGCACTCAGCATCGCCGCTCCATATACACAGAAGCTGTGTCCGAAACCGCTCCCTATCCACTATCTAGTGCACTATATCGGGTGTCGGCCAATTTGTAGGGCTGTCCGAATTCTGAGTGAACGACTGCATTCCCTACTTTTACCCACAATCCTCTCTGATATTGAGCGTACTTTCGACGTACGCTCGTTAAAACGCCGTCACCCAAAATCCAACGCGATCGAGCGCGAAAGAAAAATAAATATGGCGGACGGCAATACGGGAAGCGGCAACTTCTACAAATGTAAGTGTGATTTTTTATGAATCAGAACATCTTTAGCGAAACGATACAGGTTTATATCATAATATATATACTTACTGTGGTGGATTTTTCTCATATGTTAGTGAACTGTTGTACAGTGTGTTTATATTGTATTTATTTACTATTATATTTTTTATAAACAAATCGTGTCGTGTTTTTGTTCTGTTATTTTTAAATATAAATGGACTCAATAGCATGACACGGGTGTTTTTATTCTCTCTTTATTCTCAATAAACAGTAATATACAATTCATGAAGCTAAACAGGACGTATTACAGACGGTACAGGAAATGTTCATGACCAAATTGTCTGGCGCGTGCTATTAACAAATTCGCTCGCTCATTTTCGTTCACTCTTTGCTGATCTAGTGCGCTCGACTGCCGTGCACTATATAGGGGTTAGTGAACGAGGGGGCGGTTTCGGACACAGCTAGAGTATGCGCAATCGCGAAATCGAAAGTAAAACGCGAGCACGCATTCAAACGCAATTTCAATACCCTGTATTTTAGAAGCGGCTTCCTGATGCATGCAGATATCTCCCAATGTGAAAGCTAGAAATGCATGAAATTTGGTCTCTATTAGAATATTGAGAGAGTACTTTAATTATGGTTGCACTTATCGTTTGCACTTAATAAGAGGAAACTATTATTCATTTTTATTCCTATGATCAATTTGTGGATAGGAGTTCAGTTAGAAGGTCAAAAGTTGTAGAAGCTCATAACTCATGTACAGTAACGTCTGAAGAGACTCATTACAAGATGATTAGTTAAAACATTTCAAATGCACCTGCAGAATATTGTGTAAAAATCTTGTCTTGTTCTCGTGAACTCAGTCTTGTCTCGTGAGCTAATTGACTCGTCACACCCCTGATTCATGTATATTTCCTTATAGCAAGTCTATATAATTCATGACATAGCGACATAATAAATTTACATATCAAATGTAATCTGGGGTTTTCCCAACAAAAACATCAACATGTGCAGTAGGTCAACAGAGTAAAGGAAGATCATTGGCCTGTGTAAACATTCATTCAGCTGTACGACACAACCTTCCAGATCCGTGCTGTCGACTTTCCCTGAATTCAGCAAACAACTAGACATTTCAGAGTTCTTTCCATGACATTTATTGCCGGTATTGTGGGTTTCTTGCATTTTAATATTTTTCCATCACCATGTTTTATAAATAGGTGCTGGAGTCATGAGCGTGTTAAGTGGGAGACAGCTGGATATGATTACCTTCCTGCCGTGCGGATTCATTGTATCAGCTTTCTTGGCCGGGTGTAAATGAAGCCCGTGGAATGGCATTGGAAGAATTGCGGCGTTATGCGGGACTGATATTTGTGGCAACACAAAGCCAGCAGTGTGGCAAACGGCCGAGTCCTCTCACTGGGTCAGTACTATGAATACCATCAAATCAGCGCTGCAGGATCTGACACAGTACGTGTGTTTGGGAAATAGTATCAGTGTTGTGTGACACTTAAGGCCAATTCACACCGCGCCAACAAACGGCAACAAACACCGTTGGGCGTTGGATTTAGAATTCTGTGAGAAAAAACGGTCATGCTCACACTGCCCCAACAAACACCGACACACTTACTCACAACACAACCAAATACAGAAACAACTGCAAATACTCACAACACAACCAAATACAGAAACAACTGCAAATACTCACAACACAACCAAATACAGAAACAACTGCAAATACTCACAACGCAACCAAATACAGAAACACACTGCAAATACTCACAACACAACTGAATACAGAAACACACTGCAAATACTCACAACGCAACCAAATACAGAAACAACTGCAAATACTCACAACACAACCAAATACAGAAACACACTGCAAATACTCACAACACAACCAAATACAGAAACACACTGCAAATACTCACAACGCAACCAAATACAGAAACACACTGCAAATACTCACAACACAACTGAATACAGAAACACACTGCAAATACTCACAACGCAACCAAATACAGAAACAACTGCAAATACTCACAACACAACCAAATACAGAAACAACTGCAAATACTCACAACACAACCAAATACAGAAACAACTGCAAATACTCACAACGCAACCAAATACAGAAACACACTGCAAATACTCACAACACAACCAAATACAGAAACAACTGCAAATACTCACAACGCAACCAAATACAGAAACACACTGCAAATACTCACAACACAACCAAATACAGAAACACACTGCAAATACTCACAACGCATCTAAATACAGAAACACACTGCAAATACTCACAACACAACCAAATACAGAAACAACTGCAAATACTCACAACGCAACCAAATACAGAAACACACTGCAAATACTCACAACGCATCTAAATACAAAAACACACTGCAAATCACTCACAACGCATCTAAATACAGAAACACACTGCAAATACTCACAACACAACCAAATACAGAAACAACTGCAAATACTCACAACGCAACCAAATACAGAAACACACTGCAAATACTCACAACGCATCTAAATACAGAAACACACTGCAAATACTCACAACGCAACCAAATACAGAAACACACTGCAAATACTCACAACGCATCTAAATACAGAAACACACTGCAAATACTCACAACGCAACCAAATACAGAAACACACTGCAAATACTCACAACGCAACCAAATACAAAAACAACTGCAAATACTCACAACACAACCAAATACAGAAACAACTGCAAATACTCACAACGCAACCAAATACAGAAACACACTGCAAATACTCACAACACAACCAAATACAGAAACACACTGCAAATACTCACAACGCATCTAAATACAGAAACACACTGCAAATACTCACAACGCAACCAAATACAAAAACAACTGCAAATACTCACAACGCATCTAAATACAAAAACACACTGCAAATACTCACAACGCATCTAAATACAAAAACACACTGCAAATACTCACAACGCATCTAAATACAGAAACACACTGCAAATACTCACAACACAACCAAATACAGAAACACACTGCAAATACTCACAACGCATCTAAATACAGAAAACACACTGCAAATACTCACAACACAACCAAATACAGAAACAACTGCAAATACTCACAACACAACCAAATACAGAAACACACTGCAAATACTCACAACGCATCTAAATACAGAAACACACTGCAAATACTCACAACACAACCAAATACAGAAACAACTGCAAATACTCACAACGCATCTAAATACAGAAACACACTGCAAATACTCACAACGCATCTAAATACAGAAACACACTGCAAATACTCACAACGCATCTAAATACAGAAACACACTGCAAATACTCACAACGCAACCAAATACAAAAACAACTGCAAATACTCACAACACAACCAAATACAGAAACACACTGCAAATACTCACAACACAACCAAATACAGAAACAACTGCAAATACTCACAACGCAACCAAATACAGAAACACACTGCAAATACTCACAACGCAACCAAATACAGAAACACTGCAAATATTCGCAACGCAACCAAGTACAGAAACACACTGCAAATACTCACAACACAACCAAATACAGAAACACACTGCAAATACTCACAACGCAACCAAATACAGAAACACACTGCAAATACTCACAACGCAACCAAATACAGAAACAACTGCAAATACTCACAACGCATCTAAATACAGAAACACACTGCAAATACTCACAACGCATCTAAATACAGAAACACACTGCAAATACTCACAACGCAACCAAATACAGAAACACACTGCAAATACTCACAACGCATCTAAATACAAAAACACACTGCAAATACTCACAACGCAACCAAACACAGAAACACACTGCAAATACTCACAACACAACCAAATACAGAAACACACACTGCAAATACTCACAACGCATCTAAATACAAAAACACACTGCAAATACTCACAACGCAACCAAATACAGAAACACACTGCAAATACTCACAACACAACCAAATACAGAAACACACTGCAAATACTCACAACACAACCAAATACAGAAACACACTGCAAATACTCACAACGCAACCAAATACAAAAACAACTGCAAATACTCACAACGCAACCAAATACAGAAACAACTGCAAATACTCACAACGCATCTAAATACAGAAACACACTGCAAATACTCACAACACAACCAAATACAAAAACAACTGCAAATACTCACAACACAACCAAATACAGAAACAACTGCAAATACTCACAACGCATCTAAATACAGAAACACACTGCAAATACTCACAACACAACCAAATACAAAAACAACTGCAAATACTCACAACACAACCAAATACAGAAACAACTGCAAATACTCACAACGCATCTAAATACAGAAACACACTGCAAATACTCACAACGCAACCAAATACAGAAACACACTGCAAATACTCACAACGCATCTAAATACAAAAACACACTGCAAATACTCACAATGCATCTAAATACAGAAACACACTGCAAATACTCACAACGCATCTAAATACAGAAACACACTGCAAATACTCACAACGCAACCAAATACAAAAACAACTGCAAATACTCACAACACAACCAAATACAGAAACACACTGCAAATACTCACAACACAACCAAATACAGAAACACACTGCAAATACTCACAACGCATCTAAATACAAAAACACACTGCAAATACTCACAACACAACCAAATACAAAAACACACTGCAAATACTCACAACGCATCTAAATACAGAAACACACTGCAAATACTCACAACGCATCTAAATACAAAAACAACTGCAAATACTCACAACGCATCTAAATACAAAAACACACTGCAAATACTCACAACGCATCTAAATACAAAAACACACTGCAAATACTCACAACGCATCTAAATACAGAAACACACTGCAAATACTCACAACACAACCAAATACAGAAACACACTGCAAATACTCACAACGCATCTAAATACAGAAACACACTGCAAATACTCACAACACACCAAATACAGAAACACACTGCAAATACTCACAACGCAACCAAATACAGAAACACACTGCAAATACTCACAACGCATCTAAATACAGAAACATGCTATCACTGTCTTTACTGTATTTTGGATCAAATAAATGCAGACTTGGTGCGCAGAAGAATCATAATGACCCCAAACTTTTGAACGGTAGTGTAAATTTCATTTAACACTGAAAGATATTAATAAAACAGGTCATTTAATTCAAATATATGCGAGAGCGTGCGTTATGTTTATTTTGTTCTTAAACTATCACATAATTATAGCAACATGCTTCTTTCAAACACTATTAGAATCAATATTCAGTCACATTTGAGGTTCAACTTGAATTAGGATTATTACAAGACAGCGGCCTGAGCTTATGCCACAACTTCACAAGCAGCGTGTGCAACTTACCTCCAAGTTTCTCCATCAGTACAGTATAGACTGGCGACATTACATTGCCACAGAGGCCACATACATCAGCAAAGCCTGTGCAGGATTTGATGTACTCATGTAAACACGGTAAAGACAACTACGAGAGACATGCCACAGCCAATGAATCCGACAGCTTTTAGCTTCTCCATAAGGCGTGTGCGCCACAAATCCCAATCCCATGCGGGACCGTGACTAATTGGGATTGCTATCGCTGAACAAGTGAAATCTACGGCACAAGCTTATGGAATGTAACCGCATATGTGATAAATGATGCTAAACACAATCGAAATGAGGTAACAATATATGCAGAGGAATTTAGTTCGATTTATTCCACTGGGATCCACATCTAGTCACTCTGCCGTTTCCCTTCCACTAGAGAAAACAGTGTGTGTGGCCAACACAATAACACAGGAAATAGATCTGTCCCTCGCATCTGGTTCTGCTCATTTGAGTGTTGATTCCTCTAATGCCTCATCCTTCAGCATGGACATTTAAACTTGATTCACGGATGCAATACGGAAAATCCACCCAAGCAGTTTTTCGACCCGTTGTGCACGGCGTGCCAAGAAAAAAACCCATTGGATTGTGAAAATGACATGAGATGATGAAGTGAACGGTTAGCACGAGGGTGGCAACGGTAAGAGAAGAAACCAGCTGAATCTTCCACTCAACTCCAAAAGCTCATCCACAAACCCCATGATCTATCATAATCAAAATATGTTGGAAAAAAAAAAGCTTGCTCTCAGGTGCTCGTGCAGCACATATGCAGTTTATCTAGCTAAAAATAACCAAGCAAAGAACATCTGGCAGTCTGGTATGATATTCCATAAACCGTGCCAACAGAAACATGTTTAAAAAGATCAACATGAGTCCGTTACGTAATGGCAGTGGAGGGAAATTATAACTAGACTATTTACTAGAATTTTGAGAAGCCCTTGTAGATGCTTGTTTCCTTTGGCTTCATGCAGGGGTTTTACAAAGTTTTGCTAACCTCAGTGTGCACAGGATTTCTGGTGTCAAACCAACCACTGAAACCTTTGGAAAGGCAGAATATGTTCCAATTAAAAGTACATCCTGCAGTTCAAATTTCACCTAATTAAATCACATCTAATTCTGGATTGTGCTGCGACGCACATCACCAAACAGGAAATGGTGTTTGGGGAAATAATAGAATAAAGATAAACATAATTCTGTTATTACAGCTCAACATAGGCCAGTCTTATACGTAATATAAATATTATAATATATAATAACACATATCAGGATAATTATGAAATTTCTTGTTAATTAATTATGAAATCATTTTGAGAGCAAAAATAATTATATTGTAAAAAATATATATATATATATATATAAAAAATTAAAGATTGCACATTACAAAAATAAAGTAAAAAAATAAAGTCGCAAATGATGAAAACTACACAAAGATTTACTTGCACTGCAAAGAGATTTGGTATCAATTACTTTATTTTCGCAATTAAAAACTCTTTATATATCTCTTAAGCCTAGTAGTGAATGTTCTATGAGCAATAAGTCTCTTGAAAAGAAGTCAACCACATCCAAAGTTATAAGCATGTATAGAGAGTTTCGTAACGACACGTTCATGCGTTCCTAAAATACAGCGTTTTAGTACAAAATTCAAAACGGCCGACGACTGAGACCATAGACACAATAAAATACATAGAGGATCGTACGTCATCGGCGCCAGCATATTGTGCGGGGCAATTGATTGAAATTGAATAATTGGGAATAAAAACCCTCATTATGATCTCATTATGGGCGTCTTCACAATTCTTATCCAAGAATAAAGCAGCCAAAATACAAGTGTGAGCTTTGACTATTACTTATTAAAATAAATGATTTTTACAGTCTACTATCGAGGTTTTAAGCAACTAAAGATGTACACCACTGAAATCGGTTGATAAATGTAAACGTTATTTTCGTTTTTATCCAGAAAGCTCGCCGGTTTGCTTGCATTTGTTTACAGTGCAGTCTTTCGCTCAGGAACGTTCCTGCAATGACGAGTCGGCGGGATGAGATCCGAGTGCGAGCTTTAATGACAAAACGTGGTCAAACAGGCAATGGTCAATAAACAGAAAACACTAGGGAACAGGCAGACTCGTAGTAATAATCCAGGTAACAGGTCAGAGGGCAGGCAGATAAACGACAAAAACAGAGAAACAGGCAGGATCAGGAAACTAGGGATGGCTGACGAGCTGTCGAGATCCCGAAGCGTAGATGTTTCGAAACACCGCTCCGAAACACCCGTGTCACGTGACTACGGCTGAACGAAGCCTCTGCGCGTTTCGACGGGAGGCGTGCCAGCCGAGTCTGCGTTTGATTGACAGGAGCGGGAACCAATCACACGATCGCTCATCGGTCTCAACTCCCACAGAGTTTAAAAGACGAGTTAACGCACCTCCACCTCGTGGGCTTTTGTGAGAGGAGAAAGCAATTACTATTTTTGAATAAAAATCTGTAAAAAAAAAAATGAGACCATTGTAGATTGATTTGTTTTATTAATTTCCATTTTTCTTGCCCAAAATAACCTAGTTATTATCATTATGTATTATAGTTATATAGTGAGGATGTTAAAAACTCTCCACATTAACAAAAACTCAACATTTTTATTTTTTTTAAATGTTTTGTTGTCAAATTTGTTTCAGATAACATGTGCGATTGACCACTAGGTGTCGCCGTGGTATAGTTTCGACACGATACGGCACATGTGCTTCAACTGTTTCAGTGTTTCACGAAGCCTCGCTCTGCCCACCACTACAGGAAACAGAGAAACAAGACAGGGATATAACGCTCGGAATTGTAATACTAGGATTAACAAGACTTCGCAGTGAGAGTGGTGCTTATATAGTGGAGGGAAGTGAGTTACAGCTGGCAGGGTGATTAGTGACTGGGTGAGGGGCTTATGGGAAATGTAGTCCATAGAGTGAGAGGGCGACATCTGAACGGCAGAGCGGATTCGTTACAGTTCCAAAGCGGCCAATGGGTGTCTATGTATTTATTATGTCTATGACCGAGACCACTTTTATGATTTTTTTGTAAAACGGACTGTGATTGGACAGTTTATATCTCTGTCAGAGGTTTTCACGCAACTGTGACGACAAATAAGAGTTCGATAAAGTCTCAACGAAGCTTGCGAGAACAAGAAACAAAGCAGAAATCCCAATCATTGGCCTCAACTAAACGAAATCAGCAGGAAACCAAGAAAACACTCTTAAATCAACATGAAGATTTCGTCCAAATGTTCTCCCGCAATATATGGTGAATGCGTTCGTGTACTGAATCCGGCCAGAACGAGAGCTGAGCTCCCCGGACCGTGACGTCGCGTTCCTCACCGTAGTAGAATACAGTGTTTTCACCGTGTGAGAGCTGGTGAAGGCTCCCTCCAGAGAACCCGGCCGAGAGCCAGCTGCTTTCCATTAGCATACCTCAGCTAGCGAGTGGGGGTCCTGGCTTCACGCGGGGAGACACTAACACCCGGATAAATGAGAGGAGAGCCGTGCGGACCTGGCCCTCGGGACGGCAGCCAAATCACGCTTGATGACGGGGGATTTGTGTCGCTTTAAACTCGCCGACTGAACAAACACGCTCGAGTTTGCTTGACAAACCGAAGAAAATTCATTACTGAGTGAATCTGCATTATTTTGGATTGAATATTTAAAGTAAAGTATTTATAGTTAAAAAGACATTTATAATGCTGACGAAAGATTTCTATTACAAATAAATGCTGTTCTTTTCATCAAAGACAGAATCCTGCAAAAATGCATCACAGTCTCGACCAAAATATGAAGCAGCACATCTGTTTTCAACTTAAAATTGCACTGTATTTTAATCAAATAAATGCTGCCTTGGTAAGCAAACGAGACTGTTTTCAAAAGCTGAGCTGACACAAAGACACTGCGAGTCAATTTTGAAGGCAATCAGACCAACAGTACTGTAGCGAGAGCCAAATTCATGTTTTGTTCAATCCAAGTGGATTCTACGGTGGTTTCGTCTCAATCTAAGATAATCACGATGTTGCACTGACTATAAGGCAAAACCTAGCATGTTTGGTATCGGCAAAGATTCAGGATGACTCCCGTGAAAATAAGTCAACCTCATCTAAAAGGTATAAGCATGTAAAAAAAATCATCACTAGGTGGCGCTGGTCAGAAACGTCTCAGACTCCTTCAGGGCATTGTGCCGAGTTTCTTAACGATATGTTCCTGCGTTCATTCATTTTACTAAAAAATTCAAAATTGCCGATAAGGGAAAATTGGATGTCATTGGACTTGGCTTGACGCTCCGAATCTAACGAGACCACTTTTATGATTTTTGAACCACAAAAAAAAATCTCCGGACGCAGCGTGTCTCCTCAGGTCATGCTTGTGAAGACATGGGCCTCGATTGCTCTGAGTACGATAAAGCGTTGAGGAGACTGAGCCATACGTCTATTTTCACAATGCATACATGCTACATAACGTTCGTTTGCATGTTTTTCGAAAACGCTTTGGAAAATCAAACCATCGGCATGGTCTGAAGAGGATCCGGTTCGATTTCTGTGAGCAACGGCCGAGAAGGAGCTCTAAAAAAAAAAAAAAAAAAAAAAGTAGGTTTTTCGGAAAATTGAAAAACGGCGGGAAAATGTTCTCGATGGAAAAGAAAATAGGGTGCAATCGAATCACCTCGAGCTAAGGAATCAGAGGATACATGCTTTGTTTCGGTTTTGTTCTTAGAGAAAAAGAATTTTGGGTAACACTTTATTTTACAGTGTCATTGTTACATATGTTACATGCATTTACTGTAGTAATAACTAGAAATTATGCATATTTACATGAAATTAACCCTAAACCAAACCCTCATCTTAAACCTAAACCTATAGTAAGTGCATGTAGTTAATTGTCATTACTTAAATGTATAATTACACGGTAATACTGACACCTTAAAATAAAGTGTAACCGAATTTTGTTTCTAGCCTTTAGGGTTCAAAAGTTCTTCGCGTAAATATAAGTGCGAGTTTGGACAGTTGGTGGCGCTAGAGGGATTGAGTTAGAGACTCCTAATTTGCTATGGAGACGGTTCAGACCGGCCTCTACCAATGTGCCAAATTTCGTAACTTTCCCGCAAGCGGTTCCAGAGACTTCCAGAGCGGAATAAGAAGATGGGGGTTACATGCAATACGGTGCTCGACCCCTACAAATCTTACAGACCTCAAACTTTTGAACCGTGTAGGTGCAGCTACTATCCCACCCAGTGCATATAAAAACAGCCTGACAATATCTATAATATAACTCCACTAAAGCCATGCCTGGCACGATCGGTTTAAACAATCTTAAGACACGTCACAGGCACAGATACTTTTCTTACACAAACTTTAAACAGAGCAGCCCCGCTAATGCAAACACGTCTCACGAACGCACGAAGAATACGGCGCAATAAAAGTATATCTCACTTCCATACGGCTGACAGGTTCATTCAAAGCTGCGGTAACAAGGTCAATTTACTCTAGACTCGGTTGAAAGTGTTTGCTATGATTACGATCTTGCTATATACTTTGGAATATAAGACAAATTCATCCTGTAATTAGTAGGGAAATTCAATATCGGATTATATTTACATGTTCTGAAGAAAACGTGATGATGCCAAAGTGCTGTGGGCTGAGAAGTTTAACGTGGAAAGCACCACCAAAGACCAGAAAATAGCGGAGAAGATAAGACATGTAAACCCTTCTTTGTGGGGCATTCAGACGGCAATTAAAGTGAGATACAGAAGCGTCTCCGCTGACAGACAGGATTCACGTCAAATCTACCGAGACAAGTGTGGCCTTCAAGACAAATCAGTCTCTTTACATGAGATGAAGGCTGTTTATGCTGCTTGATCCATTAAGGATCACCCAGTGCGATGGCACGGTGATCTTCCCGCCCACCCAGAACACAAGGACAGGTTCTGACGTCGTTACGTTACCATTCCCACAGCAGACGTACGGCCATCTGTGATTAAATAGTCCAAAACCGTTTCTTCAAAACATAAAATCTCATTAGACCCTCAGTGAGAAATCTGCAATAAACAAGCAGCTCTGTATGGCTGTTTTGGGCCTTGAGGAGAAACTCTACGGTGTTTAATTGAAAGTACACACACAATGACAGATGCAGCAACAAATCTGCAGTGTCTACAAACAAGATGAAATATTAAGATGCGTTACGTCTCTCCTTCACATGTGTATTTGTTAGCAGCTCCTTTAAAGACGCCCATTTCAAAAAAGCTCATGCTTCTTAGAGAATGTAAAACGGTTATTTATTTGATTGTGATTTCACCGTTTAGCTTTAGTCGGTGTGTGATGTTGCGGTTTGAGCGGAAACGACATCTGCAAAGTTACGACGCTGCAAAGAGGGATTTTATTTGACAGAAATCGCCTTTTAAGGACTACAACAAACAACAACCAGCTTCTTCCTGGGTTGGTGACATCACAAACCCCAACATTTACATAAACCCCGCCCCCGGGAACACGCAACAAAGGGGGCGGGGCCATGTCGGGATGCTTTAGAGTTGTTTGCTTCACAAACGAGGGTCGATTCAACGCAAAAGACGAACGTGACGACACACGCTAGTGACGAGTCGATCAACATCAATTTATCCACGAACCGTTCAGAAACGTCTTCCCGAGTCTCTCCGTCCGTTTGAACACTTTCCTCATTTTGTCTGCGTGAGATTCCCCAGCTTTGTTGTTGTTGAGCTGTTAAAGCTCCGCCCTCTTCTGGAGCAGCAGCTCATTTGCATTTAAAGGGACACGCACAAAAACGCCGTATTTTTGCTCACACCCAAATAGAGGCAAATTTGACAAGCGATAATAAATGATCTGTGGGGGATTTTTTTTGGAAAGGGGGTGGGGAGCAGCAGCTCATTTGCATTTAAAGGGACACACACAAAAACGGCGTGTTTTTGCTCACACCCAAATAGAGGCAAATTTGACAAGCGATAATAAATGATCTGTGGGGGATTTTGAGCTGAAACTTCTGGGAATCTTATAATACATCTTGCGAAAAGGGGCATGATAGATCCCATTTAAGACTAGGTCAGCAAACTCTATTGTCACAGGCTTGATGTTGTTGCTTAAAGCATTTTTGTATCATGCGCTGTTTCTTCTAAAGCAGAAGCAGGAGCGTGGTAAGGGGAAAACCCTTCCCGTAAGAAGCTCCCCCGCGGAGAAGTGGCCTGCAGTGACTCATAAAGCAGCGCCAGTGAAATTTACAGGCTCTGTGTGGGCCTCCTAGTTAGGGCTTCGTCCCCACGGCCACGACGCCCTGAGGATACCGACGCCGTGTGCAGCGAATGAGCGCTGTGATAGCAGCCTATTACCAGCAGACAGACAACAAGAGGCGAACTGTGCGGTCACAATGACGACTGTCTCTCGGCCGACTCGCAAAACAAGGTCTCTCATTAAGCACGCTGCGTTTCAAAGGTAGCCGTTTGTCACCTGATGGTGGGCATTTCACTTTGATAATGAGACTTTATTATAGGTCAAATTCTCCTTTGAATAAAACCCACATGATTTAATCAGAGCTTTACCTCGGCACCAAAGACGTGGATCTGTCTGAAGTCCTTTGAAGGCAAGATTGCAGTAAATAGCAACACAATTTGGTCGTTTCCTCGCTTAAATCTATCGTATAGCTTCAGTGTGTGTACTTTCGAGTTTTTAAGAGCTTGACACTCATCTATACAAACAGCATCACATGGACCAGCATGCATTCTGCTACATCCGGAAGACTCATGGCATTCTCCATCCATTTAGCTTTCTTAATGTCATGGAAAAAAAAACCCATTCTACGGGAAAGAAAGCAGGCTGGGACTTGATTTTATCCTTTAGGAATTGAATGCATTTTTAAAGTGAGCCTTAGATATCGTAATTTACAACATGAATCGCCATTAAAATGTCCTCTAACTATTGGTGAGATTCCAGAAAGGCTGGATAACTTAAAGCCTGACATATGAAATAAAAGTCAGAAAAATATTTATATTAAAAATATTTTTTTAATTTTTTTGAAATGGAAGTTTATTGAACTTTTGAGAGAAAATATATATTAAAAAATTAGTGCTGTCAAACGATTAATCGCATTCAAAATAAAAGTTTGTGTTTGCATAATATGTGCATATTTATTATGTATAAATACACACACATGCATGTATATATTTAACAAAAATATATTATATGTATATATATATCATATAAATTATATATTATGCAAACAAACTTTTAATCGTTTGACAGCGCGAATAAAAATGCACAGTTTTCTCTCTATATTTACCATAATGTGTATTAAGATTATATTTAAAAGCTTAGAGTTATGATCAAAGCTCTATAGTTTTAAACCTTCTGTAAAAGCCTGATGATCATATTTGAAAGTCATATTTGAAGATGATTTTTCTAAAAATATGATGTATGGATAATCAAATGTTCACTTCGAAATATTACTGACAAGATACGAGTTATTCTTATGTTTACTTGATGAAAATCAGTAAAGATTTCACAGCAAAAAGACGAGCTGAAGGTGACCGTCTGTACTTTTATTTGCTATAATAGTATAACTATCAATCAGAGGGCAGAAGGCATGTAGAACGCATATCAATTATAGTAAAATAAATAAAATAAAATAAAAATATATAGCTTTACCGGGTTAAAACCACAGCGTAAAACAGCTATTTGACTATTGTTTATTACCTTTTGGTGAAAGATTTCAAAGACACAATAAGACTATTACGGAAGTAATAAATCCCCGCAGTCTGAGCCCGTGGAACATGAGGAATGCTGGGATGCCTTTGAGGAAAACTCACCCTTACAAAGGACGTGTACTGATGGCACTGCTGTCGGTCGATCTCCAGGCTGAAACGCTGACTCACGGCGCCTGTCTGCTCAACGCCGTTCCCAAAATTCACCCGGGCCGGCAGACCTTTGTGTCTCTTGTCTGCATCTGCTGTTAGATTGTACAGCAACTCTGAGGGGACAAACAAGTAAGACAACAGTGTAAACATCTCTCAAACACGGTCTGTGTTTAAACACTCACTATCAGAAGAATTCCTCTAGATTTAAAAACTAAGTCAAGTAAGACGTCAAGTTCCCACTTGTCTAAGTTAGGGAAATGAGAAATAACAGTACATGAACATTTCTGGGGCCACATCCAAGAGTTCAATGTTTCTGATTCATTTCTGGAAGTCTTGAGAAAAGAACATGAAGAAAAAACATGGTTCGAAAATTGTACTGAAGAATCTCATGAAGAAAGGTTTGGGTCATAATAAATAAAATAAAAAAATAAAAAAAAAATATAAAAAATAAAAATAAAAAAAATAATAATAAAATAAAAAAACTTAATTAAAATAAAATAAAAAACATCAAGGACATGACGAAAAAACATGAAAATTGTACTGATGAATCTCATGAAGAAAGGTTTGGGTCACAATAAATAAAATAAAAAATTGTAAAATAAATAAAAAAAAAAAAAAAAAAAAAAATAATAAAAATAAAATAAAAATAAAAATAAAATAATAAAATAAAAAAACTTAATTAAAATAAAATAAAAAAACATCAAGTATATGACGAAAAAACATGGTTTGAAAATTGTACTGATGAATCTCATGAAGAAAGTTTTGGGTCATAATAAATAAAATTAAAAATATATAAAAATAAATATAAAAAAATAAATAAATAAAATAATAAAATAAAAAAACTTAATTAAAATAAAATAAAAAACATCAAGGATATGACGAAAAACATGGTTCAAATTGTAATGATGAATCTCATGAAGAAAGGTTTGGGTCACAATAAAAAAAAAAAAAATAATAAAAAAATAAAAAAATAAATAAAGCAAAATAATAAAATAAAAAAACTTAATTAAAATAAAATAAAAAACATCAAGGACATGACGAAAAAACATGGTTCGAAAATTGTAATGATTAATCTCATGAAGAAAGGTTTGGGTAATAATAAACAAAATAAAAAAATAAAAAATAAATATAAAAAATAAAAATAAATAAAAAATAAAATAATAAAATGAAAAAACTTAATTAAAATAAAATAAAAAAAACATCAAGGACATGAAGAAAAACCGTGATTCAAATTGTAACAATGAATCTTAGAAAGAAAAGTTTGGTTCATAATAAATAAAATAAAATAAAAATGTAAATGAAATAAATAAATAGTAATTTGTCACAATTACTGTTCATTACTGCAAAAAAATCTCATTCTCAGTGCTGTTATATAGTGATCTTTTTAATTAACACATTTAATTTATCACAACAAATACATTATGATTCTATATATAAATATATATTACAATAATGAGTTGTTTTTATTTTGTTTTTTAAATGTGCAGAATTGTCGTCAATACAATATCAGAAAACATGAACTTGGGCTTTAACGACTAAATGCTCTTACGGTAAATTTCAGGTGCAAAATCATATTACTTTTTTCTTTTCTTTTTGTTTTAGGCTGAAATACGATGCAGACATCTCTTGGTGAGATTCATCCTTCTACACCTACAGGCTTTTCCAAAACCCAGAAATTGATCATAAACACAGAACCCTTGGAAACGACCCCAGAAATAGTTGCTTTCTTTCCACGGCCGTGAGTGTGACCGTAGGAGCCTGATGAATATCTCCACAGTTTTTGTGCTGAGGTCAAATGTGTAATTGCAGGACCCTCGCTCCAGTAAGAGCTATTATTTCTCTGTTAGTCTCACAGGGTGTGACTCTAATGGAAGCAGGAAGGGGCTCCTGGACCAATGCAGGGGACTGTTCTTTGAATACATCCAGCTGTGAGCGCGCCATGAGCTCAGAACCCGGGCGTTACCCACACACAAGGTGCACTTTCCAATGCGAGCGAACACTAGCGCTCTGTACTTCCCAGAAACCTCCCATTATGTAACACCCCTTTACTCCATCTCCCACAAGGCCACACCCACTCAGCAAGCAGAGGCCACACCCACTCAGCAAGCAGAGGCCACACCCACACCCAAAGGTTGAGCAAGAGGTCATTCTCGTCGAATCCCCGTCTTGTCAAGTTAAGCAAACACATGCAGTCACGAAACAAAAATAGAGTTCAGAAACAAAACAACTAGATTCAATGAAAAAGAATCCTCTTTAAAACTGTATTTGGTAACATTACGTACCGAAAGTGATTCATAGAGAATCTCTGTATTTGAATCATTTTGCATCTAACACTTGATGATATTTCATAAGTCTGTCTGCGTGTTGACAGAGTGAAATAAAGTTCAGCACAACAGGCAATGACCTCCAGTTCAGCACGGGTCATGAGAGAGAGAGAGGACTCAAGAGGATCTAGTGTGTAAAATAAAATAAAATAAAGTTCCAAAAACTAATGTGTAGTGACTCACACATGTGGCCAAGTGTATTTTCCTTACATTTTCCGTTTTCCTCGAAAGCTCATGCAGACGGTGACATTAAAGAGGTTGAGAAAATAATAATAATTTAAAAAATGCTATAAAATACAATACAATAATATAAAATAAAACGAATCAAAAATACTATAAAATAAACTAAATAAAACAAAAATAAGTAAAATAAAATAAAATAAACGTTTTCCTTGAAAGCTCATGCAGACGGTGACATTAAAGAGGTTGAGAAAATAATAATAATTTAAAAAATGCTATAAAATAAAATACAATAATATAAAATAAAACGAATCAAAAATGCTATAAAATAAACTAAATAAAACAAAAATAAGTAAAATAAAATAAAATAAACGTTTTCCTCGAAAGCTAATGCAGACGGTGACATTAAAGAGGTTGAGAAAATAATAATAATTTAAAAAATGCTATAAAATAAAATACAATAATATAAAATAAAACGAATCAAAAATACTATAAAATAAACTAAATAAAACAAAAATAAGTAAAATAAAATAAAATAAACGTTTTCCTTGAAAGCTCATGCAGACGGTGACATTAAAGAGGTTGAGAAAATAATAATAATAAAAAAATGCTATAAAATAAAATACAATAATATAAAATAAAACAAGTAAAAAATGCTATAAAATAAAATACAATAATATAAAATAAAATGAATCAAAAATGCTATAAAATAAAATACAATAATATAAAATAAAACGAATCAAAAATACTATAAAATAAACTAAATAAAACAAAAATAAGTAAAATAAAATAAAATAAACGTTTTCCTTGAAAGCTCATGCAGACGGTGACATTAAAGAGGTTGAGAAAATAATAATAATAAAAAAAAATGCTATAAAATACAATAATATAAAATAAAACGAATCAAAAATGCTATAAAATAAACTAAATAAAACAAAAATAAGTAAAATAAAATAAAATAAACGTTTTCCTTGAAAGCTCATGCAGACGGTGACATTAAAGAGGCTGAGAAAATAATAATAATAAAAAAAAATGCTATAAAATACAATAATATAAAATAAAACGAATCAAAAATGCTATAAAATAAACTAAATAAAACAAAAATAAGTAAAATAAAATAAAATAAACGTTTTCCTTGAAAGCTCATGCAGACGGTGACATTAAAGAGGTTGAGAAAATAATAATAATTTAAAAAATGCTATAAAATAAAATACAATAATATAAAATAAAACGAATCAAAAATACTATAAAATAAACTAAATAAAACAAAAATAAGTAAAATAAAATAAAATAAACGTTTTCCTTGAAAGCTCATGCAGACGGTGACATTAAAGAGGTTGAGAAAATAATAATAATAAAAAAAAATGCTATAAAATACAATAATATAAAATAAAACGAATCAAAAATGCTATAAAATAAACTAAATAAAACAAAAATAAGTCAAATAAAATAAAATAAACGTTTTCCTTGAAAGCTCATGCAGACGGTGACATTAAAGAGGTTGAGAAAATAATAATAATTTAAAAAATGCTATAAAATAAAATACAATAATATAAAATAAAACGAATCAAAAATACTATAAAATAAACTAAATAAAACAAAAATAAGTAAAATAAAATAAAATAAACGTTTTCCTTGAAAGCTCATGCAGACGGTGACATTAAAGAGGTTGAGAAAATAATAATAATAAAAAAATGCTATAAAATAAAATACAATAATATAAAATAAAACGAATCAAAAATACTATAAAATAAACTAAATAAAACAAAAATAAGTAAAATAAAATAAAATAAACGTTTTCCTTGAAAGCTCATGCAGACGGTGACATTAAAGAGGTTGAGAAAATAATAATAAAAAAAAAAAATGCTATAAAATACAATAATATAAAATAAAACGAATCAAAAATGCTATAAAATAAACTAAATAAAACAAAAATAAGTAAAATAAAATAAAATAAACGTTTTCTTTGAAAGCTCATGCAGACGGTGACATTAAAGAGGTTGAGAAAATAATAATAATAAAAAAAATGCTATAAAATACAATAATATAAAATAAAACGAATCAAAAATGCTATAAAATAAACTAAATAAAACAAAAATAAGTCAAATAAAATAAAATAAACGTTTTCCTTGAAAGCTCATGCAGACGGTGACATTAAAGAGGTTGAGAAAATAATAATAAAATAAAATGCTATAAAAACAAAATAAATGAAGTAAAATGAAATGCTATAAAATAAAAGTTCCAAAAAAAAACACTCAAAAAAACCCTGATAGATGGGATTATTATGTAAACGTTTTCTTTTAAAGCTCATGCAGACGGTGACATTAAAGCAGTTGAGAAAATAATAATAAAAAAAATAAAAACAGGTAAAATAAAAAATAAACTAAAATAAAAGACACTGAACCAAACCCACCTATGTGGCCAGGCACGTGTTTTTCCTCGGAAGCTCATGCAGACGGTGACATTGAAGCAGTTGAGATGCTGAGGGCCCTCGTGACACTGCGGGACCGTGATGTTTATGGAGACGGGCAAAAAGATGGAGACGTCCACGGAGATCACCGGCCTGGATCTGTCACACGAACAGCAGAGAAAGGTCAAGCCGCACCGGAATCATGCGATGAATCTACGAATTGATGTAATGAAAAGCTTTTGGTGGATCCGAAGTGCACGACGTACCTTAACAAAACCACACTGTCAGCCATGAACGCCCCGATCGCCACATCTGATACGGGGGAAAACAAACACATGTTTTTCTGGACGGTCAGGGGAAAAAAAAGCTATAGAAACCTCAAGATGCTACACTGATAGAAAAGACGGGCAATCTTTAATATACACACTTTATGGGCTGATGAGGTACAAAGATGAGGTTCCGACCGGATCGTAAGATGCTGTGCCGCTCTTGTTGACTAAAACTGAACTATTGAAAATCATATTCGCTGAGAGAATGCGAAATATAAATATCAGATGAAAAACCTAAAAATGCGAAAAGTTGTAACTAAACAAAAACGGGAAAAAATTATAGCAATGTAGAAAATAATAATAATAATAATAAAAATGACAGAACATTCGTAAAACTTGAAATGAAAAATTGAAAATATGGGTTATAGGTTTCATCAAATCTAATTGAATGCTTTTTAATGCCAATTTATATATATATAAATCGCATTAAAAATGTAAAATATTGCTTTTCTGCTGCTACTCTTTGTGCTCACATCATGTATTTTAAAGCAGCCAAATTCCCAATAAAAAAAAAAACAATATTCTTTCATTCCAAATATTCTTTATTCTAAATATTCTTTCAAAATATTGCAGCTTTGACAATATGAAAATCTGTAAAAAAAAATGTTAAATCTGTAGCTAGAAAGAAGTTCAGTGAGATTTCTCATGTGAAATTACACAGGGCAGAAAACAATCGGTTGATTTTGTGGCAAAACATTTAATAATTCACTAAAATAGAAGTGAAATGACATGTTGATTTCCAAATGCACCAACATTTTAGCATTTTATGATTTTCAGTGGAATCCCTTCATACGTTTCATTATTGAGGATTTCTTAAAAATACTATAAAAATCTGGTCTCGTGAACCCGATCTCGTGGGATGGGGGTCTCGTCACGCCCCTATGAATTAGTAAACTTGAATGTAAAGCAGCATTTTCTCTTTTGATAAAAGACGAAGCCGTCTTTGTTGATTTCTCTGTCGTTCGTGTTTCATCCGAGCGTCCGCTGTGGAATGCTGTAAACAAAATACTCGCTGGCCACAGCGGCACGAGCAGACAGAGCGCGTTAAAAAACGGCTCGGAAAATTAAACACTTAATCTATCCCAGCATGGAACGCTCTCCATCATATACATAATCCTGTCTCACACCAGATTCTTCTGTGGACGAGAAAAAAAGACTTGCAGCATCTTATCACAGCAGGTCCGGCCCGATCGCTCGTGTCACGAGTTACACATGGAGTTTTAATACTTAAGAGGTTTCCCGAATGGAATAAACTCACCGAACGATACACGCTTCTCATCTTTACGCAGAGATCAGAAAAAAGCCAGTGGTTTTCTCACTAAATGCGGTTGGTTTTGATCTAGTTCATTCAGAACATTCTCAAAGCTCGTTCGAGCAGAACTAGCCAAGTGTCTAAAGTGAAGCCAAACCTGGATATCCGTTTCCATCCATATCCACGTTCCCGGAAATTGACTGGCCGAACATTTGGAGAGTGGGATCGACGCTTCGCCCCGACAGCCTCTGCGTACGATCAAGGTGAGAGAGAAAAAATCACATCGTGTTTGTATTAACATGCACATTAAAGGAGTCATGAATATATACTGTATATTTACTGTACATGTATCGACTATAGAGAGGTTATGAAACAATAAAACAGTTCATGACCCCTTTGATCAAATATCCAGAGTTTTCAAAATGCCACGTAGTTCTCCACATTCCCTTTCCCGTGTGTGTTATTAAATATTTGGGCTAATTTGATTTATTCTTTCGGCGATCAGTGTCCATGTTACACTCTCAGCTCCATTTAAGGCATTTTCCAGTGGATTTCATCTGGACCTTCTAATAACCCATCCGTCAAACTCTTAAACTGCACCAGCTATTGGGTTTCTCAATAAAACAAGTGACGGACTGCCAACTAAATCAATCTATTTTTTAAAAAAAGTCACCAATCGAGCTCATGAATAAATGAAAAAACTAAACTAATACTGATGAAAGCTGACAATAATACAATAGAAAATCAGACAAAAAAGCCATTGAACAAATCACTTGAGCAGAATGTGGTGGATTACCATTGAGTATTTGTCAACTATTCCTGTGGCGTCGCCATGATAGATGTAAACCGCTCCTCCATAGTCGTCCTCTTTAGGGGCTCCAATCGCAACATCTACAAAAGACAAGAGAGGAAGTCAGTGAGGAAGATGGAAATGAGGATAAAGCCGCGTTCACAAGAACAAGAACACATAGTCCTGGTCCACTCAGCGTTCACACTGGCATTTCTAACAGCGAACCTGAAGTGACCGAACCGAAGGCGTAGGGATTCGGTCACGACCTGATTGGTACTGAACATTCAGAACAACGCTGTGTTCTGGATTAAACGTCATCGTTTTATGCTTTATTTTGACCAGCTGAGAATCACGAAGAGCTCATCAAATGTTCAAAACGTTCAAAACTGCTCGTCGGACCAAATATTGATGAGGCTCTTCACCTCCTCGTTGCCCTCGACTCATTTTGGATACGCCGATCTTCCCGCGTCATCGAATCAGCGACTCGTAGCGTCGCATCATGTGACATCACGTCCTGTTTTTGGTTAGTTTACGTGTCTTTGGTCCGTGTCGCGTTCATATATCAACCGAACCGCACCAGAGTTCGTTTGGAAGCGGGCCGAGACCCATCTTTTTTAGCGGTCCTGGTCCGCACCAGAGTTCGTTAGGAAGCGGACCAAGACCTGTCTTTTTAAGCGGTCCCGGTCCGCACCAGAGTTCGTTTGGAAGTGGATTGAGACCCATCTTTTTAAGCGGTCCTGGTCCGCACCAGAGTTCGTTAGGAAGCGGACCAAGACCTGTCTTTTTAAGCGGTCCCGGTCCGCACCAGAGTTCGTTTGGAAGTGGATTGAGACCCATCTTTTTTAGCGGTCCTGGTCCGCACCAGAGTTCGTTAGGAAGCGGACCAAGACCTGTCTTTTTAAGCGGTCCCGGTCCGCACCAGAGTTCGTTTGGAAGTGGATTGAGACCCATCTTTTTAAGCGGTCCCGGTCCGCACCAGAGTTCGTTTGGTAGTGGATTGAGACCCATCTTTTTAAGCGGTCCTGGTCCGCACCAGAGTTCGTTTGGAAGCGGGCCGAGACCCATCTTTTTAAGAAGTCCCGGTCCGCACCAGAGTTCGTTTGGAAGCGGATCGACATCCATCTTTTTAAGAAGTCCCGGTCCGCACCAGAGTTCGTTTGGAAGCGGATCGACATCCATCTTTTTAAGAAGTCCCGGTCCGCACCAGAGTTCGTTTGGAAGCGGACCGAGACCCATCTTTTTTAGCGGTCCTGGTCCGCACCAGAGTTCATTTAGGAAGCGGACCGAGACCCATCTTTTTAGCGGTCCTGGTCCGCACCAGAGTTCGTTTGGAAGCGGACCGAGACCCATCTTTTTAAGCGGTCCCGGTCCACACCAGAGTTCGTTTGGAAGCGGACCGAGACCCATCTTTTTAAGCGGTCCCGGTCCGCACCAGAGTTCGTTTGGAAGTGGATTGAGACCCATCTTTTTAAGCGGTCCTGGTCCGCACCAGAGTTCATTTAGGAAGCGGACCGAGACCCATCTTTTTAGCGGTCCCGGTCCACACCAGAGTTCGTTTGGAAGCGGACCGAGACCCATCTTTTTAGCGGTCCCGGTCCACACCAGAGTTCGTTTGGAAGCGGACCGAGACCCATCTTTTTAAGAAGTCCCGGTCCGCACCAGAGTTCGTTTGGAAGCGGACCGAGACCCATCTTTTTTAGCGGTCCCGGTCCGCACCAGAGTTCATTTAGGAAGCGGACCGAGATCCATCTTTTTAAGCGGTCCCGGTCCACACCAGAGTTCGTTTGGAAGCGGACCGAGACCCATCTTTTTAAGCGGTCCCGGTCCACACCAGAGTTCGTTTGGAAGCGGATCGACATCCATCTTTTTAAGAAGTCCCGGTCCGCACCAGAGTTCGTTTGGAAGCGGACCGAGACCCATCTTTTTAAGCGGTCCCGGTCCACACCAGAGTTCGTTTGGAAGCGGACCGAGACCCATCTTTTTTAGCGGTCCTGGTCCGCACCAGAGTTCGTTTGGAAGCGGACCGAGACCCATCTTTTTAAGCGGTCCCGGTCCACACCAGAGTTCGTTTGGAAGCGGACCGAGACCCATCTTTTTTAGCGGTCCTGGTCCGCACCAGAGTTCATTTAGGAAGCGGACCGAGACCCATCTTTTTAGCGGTCCCGGTCCACACCAGAGTTCGTTTGGAAGTGGATTGAGACCCATCTTTTTAAGCGGTCCTGGTCCGCACCAGAGTTCGTTTGGAAGCGGACCGAGACCCATCTTTTTAAGAAGTCCCGGTCCGCACCAGAGTTCGTTAGGAAGCGGATCGACATCCATCTTTTTAAGAAGTCCCGGTCCGCACCAGAGTTCGTTTGGAAGCGGACCGAGACCCATCTTTTTTAGCGGTCCCGGTCCGCACCAGAGTTCATTTAGGAAGCGGACCGAGACCCATCTTTTTAGCGGTCCCGGTCCACACCAGAGTTCGTTTGGAAGCGGACCGAGACCCATCTTTTTAAGCGGTCCCGGTCCACACCAGAGTTCGTTTGGAAGCGGACCGAGACCCATCTTTTTTAGCGGTCCCGGTCCGCACCAGAGTTCATTTAGGAAGCGGACCGAGACCCATCTTTTTAGCGGTCCCGGTCCACACCAGAGTTCGTTTGGAAGCGGACCGAGACCCATCTTTTTAAGCGGTCCTGGTCCGCACCAGAGTTCGTTAGGAAGCGGACCGAGACCCATCTTTTTAGCGGTCCCGGTCCACACCAGAGTTCGTTTGGAAGCGGATTGAGACCCATCTTTTTTAGCGGTCCTGGTCCGCACCAGAGTTCATTTAGGAAGCGGACCGAGACCCATCTTTTTAAGCGGTCCTGGTCCGCACCAGAGTTCATTTAGGAAGCGGACCGAGACCCATCTTTTTAGCGGTCCCGGTCCACACCAGAGTTCGTTTGGAAGCGGATTGAGACCCATCTTTTTTAGCGGTCCTGGTCCGCACCAGAGTTCATTTAGGAAGCGGACCGAGACCCATCTTTTTAAGCGGTCCTGGTCCGCACCAAAGTTCATTTAGGAAGCGGACCGAGACCCATCTTTTTAGCGGTCCCGGTCCACACCAGAGTTCGTTTGGAAGCGGATTGAGACCCATCTTTTTTAGCGGTCCTGGTCCACACCAGAGTTCATTTAGGAAGCGGACCGAGACCCATCTTTTTTAGCGGTCCCGGTCCGCACCAGAGTTCATTTAGGAAGCGGACCGAGACCCATCTTTTTAGCGGTCCTGGTCCACACCAGAGTTCGTTTGGAAGCGGACCGAGACCCATCTTTTTAAGCGGTCCCGGTCCACACCAGAGTTCGTTTGGAAGCGGACCGAGACCCATCTTTTTTAGCGGTCCCGGTCCGCACCAGAGTTCATTTAGGAAGCGGACCGAGACCCATCTTTTTAGTGGTCCCGGTCCACACCAGAGTTCGTTTGGAAGCGGACCGAGACCCATCTTTTTAGCGGTCCCGGTCCGCACCAGAGTTCATTTGGAAGCGGATTGAGACCCATCTTTTTTAGCGGTCCTGGTCCGCACCAGAGTTCGTTTGGAAGCGGATTGAGACCCATCTTTTTTAGCGGTCCCGGTCCACACCAGAGTTCGTTTGGAAGCGGACCGAGACCCATCTTTTTAAGCGGTCCTGGTCCGCACCAGAGTTCGTTAGGAAGCGGACCGAGACCCATCTTTTTAGCGGTCCCGGTCCACACCAGAGTTCGTTTGGAAGCGGATTGAGGCCCATCTTTTTAAGCGGTCCTGGTCCGCACCAGAGTTCATTTAGGAAGCGGACCGAGACCCATCTTTTTAGCGGTCCCGGTCCACACCAGAGTTCGTTTGGAAGCGGATTGAGACCCATCTTTTTTAGCGGTCCTGGTCCGCACCAGAGTTCATTTAGGAAGCGGACTGAGACCCATCTTTTTAAGCGGTCCTGGTCCGCACCAGAGTTCATTTAGGAAGCGGACCGAGACCCATCTTTTTTAGCGGTCCCGGTCCGCACCAGAGTTCATTTAGGAAGCGGACCGAGACCCATCTTTTTAGCGGTCCCGGTCCACACCAGAGTTCGTTTGGAAGCGGACCGAGACCCATCTTTTTTAGCGGTCCTGGTCCGCACCAGAGTTCATTTAGGAAGCGGACCGAGACCCATCTTTTTAAGCGGTCCTGGTCCGCACCAGAGTTCATTTAGGAAGCGGACCGAGACCCATCTTTTTAGCGGTCCCGGTCCGCACCAGAGTTCATTTAGGAAGCGGACCGAGACCCATCTTTTTAGCGGTCCTGGTCCACACCAGAGTTCGTTTGGAAGCGGATTGAGACCCATCTTTTTTAGCGGTCCTGGTCCGCACCAGAGTTCATTTAGGAAGCGGACCGAGACCCATCTTTTTAAGCGGTCCTGGTCCGCACCAGAGTTCATTTAGGAAGCGGACCGAGACCCATCTTTTTAAGCGGTCCTGGTCCGCACCAGAGTTCATTTAGGAAGCGGACCGAGATCCATCTTTTTAAGCGGTCCTGGTCCGCACCAGAGTTCATTTAGGAAGCGGACCGAGACCCATCTTTTTAAGCGGTCCTGGTCCGCACCAGAGTTCATTTAGGAAGCGGACCGAGACGCATCTTTTTAGCGGTCCCGGTCCACACCAGAGTTCGTTTTAATCCAACCAAACATGACAAGTGTGAACGCAGCCTAAAACACAATTGTAGGGCAAACTTTAACATTTGAGCTTCAAATGGTCAGTGGTCAATCTGTCATAATATACAGTTGTCGTAGAGTCTGCCTTGGCTTTTGCTTATTGGGGTCATTCTGCAGTCTGACAAGCAACGGTCGTAAATGTTGAAAAAAAACAACAGAATAGTGAGCAGCTGAGAGACCGGCAGAGACCGACGACTGGAGCAGAAACGCTAGGAGTGGATTTGTGTGTGTCAGGACCCCAATAAATGACTGTTTGCTTTAAGCCCATCTCTGTCAGAGAGACATTCTGCTAAGTCACTTAATGGACACTTACGTGTTTTGGAGAGCCTGTAAAGGTCTGTGAAACTTCAGGGGGGGTCATAAAAAGTGCAGGAACAACAGCAGAGCACATTTCACTACCACATATTTGAAATGTGCTGAGCTGCAAAAAAAATAAAAAGTTATGTTCTCCAAACACTAAATCTGAAGCGCCAGCCATTAATATCTATATTTACAGCCTGAGATGTTTTTGCCACACGAGACTGAGACAATTTACTGGTTTATTTACATGCAAAACCTTTATATTGTTAGCGTTCAGGGTTTGGGGTCAGTTTTTGAAAGAAGTTTCTTCTGCTCAAGGTTGTGTTTATGTGATCAAATGCACGATAAAATGGTGAAATATTATTGCAATTCAAAATGACAGTATATTTTAAAATGTCATTGATATCCAGTGATCAATCCAGTCACATGATCCTTTGGAAATCATTCTGATATGATGATTTGATGCTCAAAAAAGAACTGCAGTATATTGAAGTAGAACTGCAGTAAAACTGCAGTACCAAGTCGTTTAACTGCAGTTTAATGAAGCACAACCGTAGATTTGCAGTATAATGAAGTCACAGTACAGCTGCAGTAAAAGTGTAGTATAAGTACAGCTGCAGTAAAATGAAGTACAACTGAAAGTATAAAAACCGTATAACTGCAGTTTTATTTTACCAGTACTTTAGATGTATTGCAGTGTAGTTGTACTCCAGTGAAACTACTGACATTTTAGGTTTTTTCGTGTCCAAAAAACTGCATTTTTCTATATGTAACAAAAACTGTAGTATTACTTCTAAAAAACTGCAGTAATCTTTTGTAAGGGGAAACATTCATAATTATTATCAGTGTTGAAAACAGTTGCGGAAACCGTGAAGGACTATTTAACGAATAGAAGGTTCAAAAGAGCGGCATTTATTTGCAATTGAAATCTGTTTTTCACATGCCGATGTCCATTTATACCCAATAATACGCAGCTCCAACTGAGACAGGTTAACCTCATGTGATCTCTTTATGGTTACAGACATTTACGGCCACACTGACCCCTGAACAGTTCATGTGTGCAGTTCTTTGATTGTTTAAATGACATTTTTTTTGTTTTAAAGTGCCGCCGACCCCCTCGCTGTCCCGCACCGGAAAGATTCACTTCCTGTTTAATCTCACACATCTGTCTCTACTTCTCAGATGTTCCTCCTCAGGCCATTTCAATGACCTTCATCAGCTCTAATTTCTTACCGTCTCATTTCCACACGAATGCATGTGTTTTTGGACTTCACTATTAGGAGCTCAAGCGCTGCTCTGATGTTGTAATCATTTCGAGCTCAAGCAGACTTTGGACACTGACCTTGATAGCCATCGTCATCAATGTCCCCGAGAGACGTGATGCACTCTCCAAAATGAGCGTTGTACGCATTGTCGCCACTCAATACCGCAACTTCCTCCATTACGCCCTGAAAAAACAGATTGTTTACGTTCAAAACAGTTGCATGGTCACCGATTATGCCCCTTTTCACAAGATGTAATATAAGATCCCCTCATGTGAAGTTTCAGCTCAGATCATTTATTATCGCTTGTCAAATTCGCCTCTATTAGTGTCTGAGCAAAAACACGGCGTTTTTGTGTGCGTGTCCCTTTAAATGCAAATGAGCTGCTGCTCCCCACCCCCTTTCCAAAAAAAATCCCTCACAGATCATTTGTTATCGCTTGTCAAATTCGCCTCTATTAGTGTCTGAGCAAAAACACAGCGTTTTTGTGTGCGTGTCCCTTTAAATGCAAATGAGCTGCTGCTCCCCACCCCCTTTCCAAAAAAAATCCCTCACAGATCATTTGTTATCGCTTGTCAAATTCGCCTCTATTAGTGTCTGAGCAAAAACACGGCGTTTTTGTGCGCGTGTCCCTTTAAATGCAAATTAGCTGCTGCTCCTCGCCCCCCTTTCCAAAAAAAATCCCTCACAGATCATTTATTATCGCTTGTCAAATTCGCCTCTATTAGTGTGTGAGCAAAAACGCGCCGTTTTTGTGCGTGTCCCTTTAAATGCAAATGAGCTGCTGCTCCAGAAGAGGGCGGAGCTTTAACAGCTCAACAACAACAAAGCGGGAGAATTTCACGCAGACAAAACGAGGAAAGTGTTCAAACGGATGGAGAGACTCAGGAAGACGTTCCAACTTTTGCCATGGTGTTAGAACTTGTACACCGTTTTCGCTTGCCGTGGGTGGAAACGTGGCGATTAAGGGGCGGGAGTATTATAATAAGATCCAGCTCATTTTTTCACACGCTTGCCAAAACAAAGTTGGTAGATGCACCTGATTATAGCACTTAAACATGGAAAAAGCCATTAGAGCACCAACTTTAAAGGCATCAAGCATGACAAATATTGGCTTTATCATTAAGCAACACATGGTGAACTCACATTACCACTGCTGAGGTAAACAGAAACCTGGCCTTCATCCCGAATCTCGCTGTGCATGGGTGCTCCCACCAGCAAGTCCGACAGTCCGTCCGCGTTTAGGTCAACTGCACACAATGAGGAGCCAAAGTAAGAGCCCATCTGAAACCAAGCCGAGCCAAGAGCAAACGGGTCAGGTTCACAAAGCCATGCACAGAGCACATCAAGATGGTTTTCAACCAACAGCTTCAATTTTTCTCCTTTTTCTTACATAAAAATGCACATATGCACATTTAGACACAATATATAAAACAAGTTTGCATTTGTGTATCACATTTGATGCATCAGGCTTTTACGACTAATATAGTAAAGCTCATACTTGAGCAAAATGATGCAATTTGGTGCATATTTTCATGGACGAAAAGTACAGTGATTCTGATATTTATAACAGTATAGGAGAGTATATACATAAATTGGATCAGTTCTCGCTCTATGTGTCCCAATAATTTGTCTTAGTAAGATAATATTGACATGTAAAGTTTCATTATTAAAGTTCCGTAGTTTTTATTATGGGGGGGAAAACGATGATTTTCTTGTTTGCTTTAACAAACAAGGCCAATCATGAACTTTACTATGATACTAAAAGGCCGGTATAATTTTGTTCATATTGATCATTTAGAGGCATATTATGATGCTTTTCGCCCTTTTAGGATCTCGAAAGCCCCTGATCAACACATGCATTTGAAACATTTCAAGAACTAATCGCTACGAATGATTAAAAAACATCGCTGAACATTATACCCACCATTTTCCCTGAGGCTTCAAAGCTCTTCACCAGAGACGTTCCCTCAATTCTGAAGACGTAAACCTGAAACGTGGATGACAGCGTGGGTTTATAACGTCAAAGTTGCTGTGATGTAAACAGAACCAATTGCAGAACCACCCACTTTTCCACCACCGCTGTCTTGAGGAGCACCGGCTGCCACATCGATGGTGTTTGGAGAGGAAAAGTGACCAGCGGTCACGGCATACCCTAAAAAACACAAATCTGTGATGGACTGTGATCGCCAGCACGCAATATTGAATCAGTCATGAACATCCCAGCAGTCGTTACCGAGGTAACTGTATCTTCGAGGGCTCAGGTCGTCTTGATTGAGGTTGTAGTGAGTGTTGGATGTCACGTTAAACACTTTGACGGTTCCGGTCCAGTAGTAAGAACCAGGTGCACCCATGACGACCAGCTCCTGGAAAACAATAGAAAAAGCGACGGAGATCCAATCAGCGCATTTTCTTACAGCTGAAAGGAGTTCAAATTGTAGGAGCTGTTGGTGAGGCTTTGGTCAAAGCCACAAACCGTGTTGGTAACCCAAGCGTGAGCTGAACGGGCCGCTGTCGTTCTGCTCTTTGATCACTCGACGGACCTTAAGCTCAAGCCTTTGAACTGTTTTAATTGCTCCACATTGTCCACAATGGAGAAGCAAACATCTCACTCCGTTTCTCCATTGACAAATGTACTTTTTGGGATCGTGTATAAATGCTTCAGGACAGATCTGAAACATTGACATATATTTGGTAAAAAAATAAAAATAAATATAATTCCAGAAATTAATACTAAAATCGTCAAAAGAAATCCAACAATTAGAAAATTCAGTGTTTTTGCAATTTAATTATCAATCTAAATATTTTTATTTATTCATTGCATATACTTAATTTTTTATTTCTAATATAATATAATATAACGATGCTGAAAAATTCAGCTTTGCATCACAGGAATAAATTACATTTTACAAAATGTTCACAGAAAATTTTCTTTTATATATATTATTAATATTAATAATAATAATAATTATTTTTTATATAATATAATAATAATAATATTAATAATATTTCACAATATTACTGTGTTTTTGATCAAATACCTGCAGCCTTGAAATCTTCCAAAACATAAATAAATCCTACATACCCCCATTTTTTGAACATTATAATAATAATTACACTAGCTCTAATCGACATATGCATTTCAAAAAACGCATAAACGTTTAGCTCCGAATCTTTTGGTGGAAAAACATTTCCCCTTTTTCCGACACCCATTATCTCCGAGGATACAAATATAAAAGCCTGGGCGCATGGAATATCCCTCGAGTGACAGAAGAAACGGGGTTTTTACGTAGTTGTTTCGAGTTCCGTCAAGCCACAAATGGACGTTCTTCACTGCTTTTTCCATTTCACAACGCCTGAGTGCTAAAAAACACACGAAAGCTTGGTCGGTCCTGCCAAACATGTAAAAACACCACCTCCAGCTGAGCCGACAGCATTCAATCAAGGACTTTTTAGACATCTGTTTTAGCCACTTAAGACATTCTCACCACCCAAAACTACAAAGCAGCCGATACAGATGCCATTCTTCTACGGGTCAAGCCTCTCTGTGAACGTCCAACGCTGATCTGGTCAGCTTTAGAGTGTCAAGACAACAAATCAAGTGAACTACCATTTCTCAGCCATCTCTTAAAAAATACACGGTCTGATAAATGAATAACACCTCAGAACCTCTATGGAGTTCAGTTTCCAGTCATATTTCGTTCCCGCTTAAGAAAAACAAAGTGAAAGGGGTTAGAGAGTGAGTGATGATATTGATGAACTGTTGGGCATCACATCTGTGTTCTCAGATCTGTTCCAAAGCCTGGACTGCATGTTAACAGGTTGGCTGGACTTCATACAAAACACTGAAACGGTCAACGTGCAAAACGAGGAGCTAGTGGACAAACAACTCGCTGCCTTCATGCAAACTGTTTGGATTCGGTTCAAATTCTTGCGGGGATCTGTTAAACAGAGGCTAACGGGTCGGCCGGGCCAAGGACTGGAATTAATGCGAGCTTCCTCTTAAAGGGATAGCTCGCACAATTCTACCAGCATTTACTTTTGTGAATTTCTTTCTGTAAAAGGATGAGTTCACTTCAGTAGTTATTCCCTTTCTCATCTAAGATGCTTGTCTTTCCTGAGTTGAAAAGGAATTGAGGTTTTTGAGGAAAACATTCCAGGGTTTTTTCTCCATATAGTGGACTTCAATGGGGTTCAACGTGTGTTTGAGTGCAGCTTCAACATGATCCCAGACGAGGAATAAGAGTCTGATCTAGAGAAACCGTCGCAGATTTTATAAAAAAAAAAAAAATTATACACTTTTTAACCACAAATGCTCGTCTTGCACTGCTCTGTGATGCGCCACACATCACGTCATCACGTTGGAAAGGTCACTTGACCTAGGCGGAAGTACCGATCCAGTGTTTACAAAGCGAACGTGTGAAGACTAAATCAAACAGCCTTTACAAAAAAAGTAAAACAACATTGGACGATTTTGAGGAAAATATTCCAGGATTTTTCTCCATATAGTGGACTTCAATGGGTTCAACGTGTTTGAGTGCAGCTTCAACATGATCCCAGACGAGGAATAAGAGTCTGATCTAGAGAAACCGTCGCAGATTTTATTAAAAAAAAAAAAATTATACACTTTTTAACCACAAATGCTCGTCTTGCACTGCTCTGTGATGCGCCACACATAACGTCATCACGTTGGAAAGGTCACTTGACCTAGGCGGAAGTACCGATCCAGTGTTTACAAAGCGAACGTGTGAAGACTAAATCAAACAGCCTTTACAAAAAAAGTAAAACAACATTGGACGATTTTGAGGAAAATATTCCAGGATTTTTCTCCATATAGTGGACTTCAATGGGGTTCAACGTGTTTCAGTGCAGCTTCAAAGACTCTACATGATCCCAGACGAGGAATAAGAGTCTGATCTAGAGAAACCATCGCACATTTTATTAAAAAAAGTAAAAAATATACACTTTTTAACCACAAATGCTCGTCTTGCACTGCTCTGTGATGCGCCACACATCACGTCATCACGTTGGAAAGGTCACTTGACCTAGGCGGAAGTACCGATCCAGTGTTTACAAAGCGAACGTGTGAAGACTAAATCAAACAGCCTTTACAAAAAAAGTAAAACAACATTGGACGATTTTGAGGAAAATATTCCAGGATTTTTCTCCATATAGTGGACTTCAATGGGGTTCAACGTGTTTCAGTGCAGCTTCAAAGACTCTACATGATCCCAGACGAGAAATAAGAGTCTGATCTAGAGAAACCATCGCACATTTTATACAAAAATATACTGTTTAACCTCAAATGCTCGTCTTGCACTGCTCTGATGCGCCACACATCACGTCATCACGTTGGAAAGGTCACTTGACCTAGGCGGAAGTACCGATCCAGTGTTTACAAAGCGAACGTGTGAAGACTAAATCAAACAGCCTTTACAAAAAAAGTAAAACAACATTGGGACGATTTTGAGGAAAATATTCCAGGATTTTTCTCCATATAGTGGACTTCAATGGGGCTCAACGTGTTTCAGTGCAGCTTCAAAGACTCTACATGATCCCAGACGAGGAATAAGAGTCTGATCTAGAGAAACCATCGCACATTTTATTAAAAAAAGTAAAAAATATACACTTTTTAACCACAAATGCTCGTCTTGCACTGCTCTGTGATGCGCCACACATCACACAATCATGTTGGAAAGGTCACGTGACGTAGGAGGAAGTACCGATCCAGTGTTTACAAAACGAACGTGTGAAGACTAAATCAAACAGCCTTTACAAAACAGTAAAACAACATCGGACGATTTTGAAGTTGGAAGAGAAAATGAGATGTTCACCCCACCACTTTCCAACATGATTACATAATGCGTGCAGAGCAGTGCAAGACGAGCATTTGTGATTAAAAAGTGTATAATATTTTTATATTTTTTTAATAAAATGTGTGATGGTTTCCCCAGATCAGACTCTTATTCCTCGTCTGGATCATGTAGAGTCTTTGAAGCTGCACTGAACCTGACATTTGGACCCGTTGAACCCCATTGAACTCCACTATATGGAGATTTCTTATAGGATTCATTTCTTTTCAACTGAGGAAAGAAAGACATAAACATCATGGATGACGTGGGGATGAGTGAATTATCAGGAATGGATGAAAGGCTATCAAAAAAAATGACCATAATTGCAAAAAAAAGTCATAATGGCTATAGTTAACCCCGATTCCCATCCTACACAACTCTCCTTCTCAAATGCGCATTGAAAATATTTAGCTGTAAATCAAGATGTGTGGACTACTTTTTATTGATCTTGATAGCCACAAGTCTGCTAACGTCTTCATTCACGTTCCAAGGAAGAAAGAACATGTTTAGAACGAAATCCGTGGGTGAACTATCCCTTTAAAACCCTGGAGAGTGAATATATCAGCCGCACTCTGTTATAAGTCTGTGTGCACACGTGTAATTAAAGCACATAACAAGCTCGTACTTATACTGACCTCCGTGAAAACGCCGGCGATCCCAGCTTGGCACGAGCCATGCTCTTCCCCATAGGTCTTCTTATGGTCTGTGAGAGTGAGTAGGGGGAGAGAGAGAGGAAGGAAAAAAACAACAGACCACAAATGATTTCGCTGTGAGCCTGAGCCAGCATTTACTGGAGTTCTTCCGACATTCCATATGGAGTTAGTCAAAGTCCCAACTCCATCCAAGAGGAATCTGGGGGCCGAGAGACAGACTGAGAACGACCTAACAGCACTTTGAGAAAGAGGGGGGGGATTGCTGTGCTCTCCGGTTACAGAAAATATTAGGCTTGGATCTCCCCATAATGCACTGCACACACATCGAAGGCCCAATACCAACTCATCGGAGTCAGGAAAAGATATGGAAGGAAATAAATAACTCAGGAGCCGAACACGGAAACAAATTCAGACCAAGAATCCATGCACCCTCCCTCGCTTTTTCCGCAGCAAATCAAAACATCTTGTAAAATACGAGGAATCCTACCGGGATGCTGAAATTCAACGCTGATGGCGGTGCTGAATTTAATATACTGCAATAACATCTGTCAAACGAACGGTACGTGATGGCGGGAGTGATAAACAGCGAGTGCTGATATTGACAGCTGATGATTGGCTCCCTTAAAGATATGCATCGGGTTCAACAGAAGTTCATTTTTGCGCCGATTAACACGGAAAGATCATGTAAAAACAAGGAGAGCTGGTGTTCGCAGTCGTGCACTTGACAGTCTGTGGCGTAAAGCACTGGGATGAACATGAAAATAGATGCTATTTTTGAAAGACTTTCAAATAATGCATGTTCATGTGAGGCTAGATTGAGAAATCTATATTCAGTGCTATTCTCATCATGAGCATGTAAAGACTGAACACTTCTGGATGACACGCAGCAGGCATACGGACATGAAGCAAAGGTACTTTAATGAAAAAAAATGATTTTTTAAAATAAATAAAATAAAATGTACAATTTTTTTGTGGTGTGACGTCACGCTGCTGCATCACCAGAGCGCGAAATTCAGATGGAGGGCAGGAAGTGAGTCGCTGAGGGTGTTTTGTGTAGTTTACGGCTGCTCCGATCGTTCAAACGGAGAAAAAGGAAAGGGTTTTTACAGAGTACCGAAGATTGTCACTCATAAAGGTGAGAAATGTCACTAAAAAAGTGGATTTCCAACGTCCGTCTGCGGTCGGGAGGAGCGGAGGCTGTTAATGCCGTGTCTGCAGCGACCACTTCGTCGGAGGATTGTTAGCGTAGCGAGCCAACGTGTTTATATAGCATTACACAGTAATCAACTCTGCTCAGAGAACATTTGGTCCCTCTCTAAATAGAGTTAAAGTAACACTGAAGCAGAGTTAAAGTGAATGAGATCATTAAGCGACGATTGAACAGTAATGATGAACACCTGCTGTTAACAAGCAGAATCACTGAGAAACACAAGAACCACAACTGAAGATAAAAGACATTCAATCTCTGAAGAGTGTGACTTTAACTCTATTTAGAGAGGGAGCAAATGTGATCTGAGCAGAGTTGATTTAACTCGTTAAATGCTCTTTTACTTCGTCATGATTATTAAGTTAGCGGTCGTCTAACGTGGACTTCATTGGGGATTGTTAGGCCGCTTTGGCTGACGTTGAGTCGGTAGATTGGGCTCCGACGGTCAAACTAGCCCAAATCAGAGGCGTCTCTTAAACGAGAGCAGAGGATGACCGTTGGATCTCCAACAGACAGATGAGAGCCCGGATCTGACGCAGACAAGCCGAAAGCTCCGGACCGAACAACAGCCCACGATCAGAGGGGATCCGTGGGAACACGGGTCACTAATTCTTAGTATCTATTTCTTGAAACCGGTTCTAAATTCGTAAATTTCGATACGGACTCTCCCCATTGCCGTATTCGCCATTTTTACTTCCTGAAATCGCCCCGCCTTCGCCCGTCATCATGATCACGTGACTGAAACCCAGCTATTAATATAATGGCATAAATTCAGGTAAAGCTGATAAAATGATTTCTTTTTAAACAAATAAATAAAATAGGGAAATTTGAAATAATTTTCTGTGGCACATAATCAGGGCTCCAGATAAATTTTGTTCGAAGTCGCACTGATGCGACCGCCACGTTGCCCGACATTTCTGTTGCACCAATCGCTGTTTAAATGACATTAAAACTCAAAGTAATCACTTTGGTAATCTAAAACACTTTTCAGATGGAACTGCAATCTGATTACCAGCCATTTCAAATCAAACACCGTCACTCACATTTAGTATTTTAAATACGTCACTAAGTTACTTGTGTTTCGTTACAAGGGTCACATATGATTAAAATACTTTTATGATTAAAGCGTCCGGCGCCACCTTCTGTAGATGTTAGCGGCACCGATCTGGAGCCCTGATAATATTATGCCACAAATTCAGGTAAATCTGAACAGCATTCACTAACAAAAAAACAAAAAAAAGAATCAAATTATTTCGTTTTTTGGATTTGGTACCATGGCAACATCATGGTTTTTTTGGACATGCATCGTATTTGCTGAGCAAAGTCTAAACCGTCCCTGAGCTTGATGTGCAAAAAGTCAAATATTTAATCTGCGTAACCCCGAATGCGTTCTCCAAATTCCCAGGTGCTTCGCCCAGCCTGACGGGTCATATTTCTCTCCACCAGAGTCTGGAAGTGTGCTTCTCCTTCATGACGGAGGTGCCAGCGCTCTGATGCCAGACAACATCACTCTGAGCTGCTGGAGGAAGTTCAAGGCGCCGTAACTCATTGTGAGGACGCACGCCACAATAAACAGCGTCACCTTTCCAACTCGTTCTGAGGGTTCAAGGCTCGGGCTTGGCCGTCACTGCCATAGCCTGCTTTAGTTGGGTGTTCGCTGGACTTCCAGTATGATGAAGACCAGAACTTCTCCTACATTCACCAACTACATAGCTGAGATTCAATATGCATTGCAACATCACAACTGAACCACAATTTCAGCTGGTATGTGGAGTAAATAAGCAACATCTCTCTCACGCGGTTCACTAAAGTCCATTATGGCGCCTCGTGGACCACACCGAGACACAGCGGTTTCGGCTCATTTAGATGACCTGCTTTTACATTAATTGAACGTGGTGCAATTACGGAAACACTTGAGGCTAGAGGTTTGCTCAAATGACTAACTTGATCACTCATAATAATAATAGCGATGTTAGGAATCATACTCTCGTTGCGGGAAAATACCCATCCATGATCTTGATAAGCTGTGAGGTCTAGTTTTGGTTTTGTTCATGTTGTCATGTGCCATGTTTGTTTACCCATGTGCTCCAGCTGTCATGTCATGTGGTTCCCCTGTTTGTCATGTGATTCCCCTGTGTCTTGTTCTGATTGGTTCTTGGGTTCAATCGCTGTTTGTCATTAGTCTGTCTATTTAACCCTCACGTTTCCATTGTACCTTGTCGATGTTTGTGGTAAAACGGTGGTGAGCTCAAGTTTTGTTGTTTTTGTCAAGCCATGCCATGACTTCATGTTTCCTGTAAGGACTTTATGGATTTTTGAATAAACTGCACTTGGGTTCTTAAAAAACAATGAGCCTCCAGTGAAGCACTTTAGATCGACTGCGCTTGTGTAAAATTTGACACTACAGACACACTGAAAGTAAGTTTGAAATCGCAGAGACGAGTGTTAAAGGCACACTATGTAAACTTTCACCACTAGAGGTCGCTGAAACGAAGGCGCAGCTTGATGACGCCTTGATTTGTCTTCATATCTAAAGCTGGACGGGACTCCTGTTCATCAAACCCTCCAGAAAAACAAGTTTTTTTTCTGATCGTTGCGGGCAAAAATTCTTGATTATGCGGCACGTTTTCTTGAAAAATGCGATGGGATATTTGTGCAATTTTATGCGATGAAATTCTGATACTGAATATTGAAGTTCTCGTTCTGTTTTATTTCAGACCTTCATCAACACATAAACTTACGAAACATCGAGTCAAACGAGTTCTGTCGCTTCACAAAAGGAATATTCAACAACTTCTGTAAAAATGAATGAATAAAATATAAAAAAATAAAATGTTTTACAGAAGTAAAACATTATCTTCTGTTAAATCAAGTGCTTCCGATCTCTTACTCCGACACGCAGTTGCACGGACGCAAAATAATTTTGGAAACCGCTTCGCGCTTATTTTTGTTGGCAAATGAGAACGATTTGCGTGCATCACCGCGGGTTTGCAGACGATGTTCACGTCGCGTCATTACGTCAGGTTTCCATGGCAACAGAGGGACAATAACGGCGCTTTACTTGTGTGAAGTGAACGCAACATTTCTCAACTTTCTGCTGAGATATACGTGACTTTTTTTGCAACGAAAATACATGAAATCATGCTCGCCCCGCATATTTCGCTCGCTGAAATCGCAATTTATGCGGCGTAAGTGCGGCGTATTTGAAAAAATGTGACCCCCGCATTAATACGCAGACTTAATACGCTGATTATGCATGCATGAAATCAAGCGATCGTGTTTTTCTGACTGGTTCATTATTAACATCACTGTGGTATGAAGCAGAGCAGGAGCGATTGCTAATGAGAGACGAGCGCGACACACGCCTCGAGAGTAGCGGGACTTTTATTATGCCACAGTCGCCGCTTCCTCTTCTTCTGTGTGTGGAATAAAGATACATTTGTGTGTGTGAGTTGTTGTAGTGCTCCTCTGCGTTCGCTGTGAGACGCTTGTTGCACACGGATATTAGTCACGGTAAAACATGGTAAATCAAGAAAGTGAGATATAAACAATAAGACTTACTGTGTTGTTTTCTGTCAATGAATGCACAGTTGTTCCCTTGTCTCATAAAACACATCATATATTAAAGCGTTTCTCGTGTTTCCATGGTTTTTACAAAATATACACTGATGGGCGACGTGTCCGGGTTAAAATTGCGCATTTATCTGGATAACGTCTGGGATAATGCAAGTACACAAGTCCATATTTTAATCCGAAAAATCGTACATATAGTGCCTTTAACTAAAGCGATAACAAATATTTTTGTTCATTGAAATAAAGCTGAAAAAAAAAAAAAAAAGAATGTCAGAGAAAATGAGAAAAGTTGCGTTTGTAAGTTTAAGCTGATGCACTAAATCTAAAATAGAAATAAAAATAATAAATTGAAGCTAAACGGAAATATTAAAAAAAAAAAACGAATAAAACTCACATGAGAAAATAAATTATATTTTTTTAAGTAATAAAATGTGAATGTGACACTGAAACGAAAACTGTCGATATAAAAGTAACATCGAATTCAAAATATAATTAAAATACTATATGAATAATTCTTCAAGAACGGCTATCGTGAGAGCGAGTCGTACCTTCATAACACGGAATGAGAGGCTGGGATTTGCCCTGGAGCGTGGCTGGGATGACGGAGCAGTAGCCGTGGGGAAGAATATACTCCGATTCATAGTAGACGTTCTTCCAGCGGTGAGCGCAGGCCTGCGGACGATAAAAGAGCAAGATGAGGGCTGACAGATGAAGACTACAGACGCTGGTCAGGGTAGACGGCATATTTAATTTGACATGAAAGACCCCTTGACCAGACTCGATCCCTTACAGTTTCATTTACGTCTCGTGACTGACTGAGGTGTGTATATATAGCACACACATCAGATCTGAAATTGCATCATCAGCATCGTCAATGCACCAAGAAACAAACAGGACAAAGCTTCGTGTTTGTCCTCTTTCCAGTGCCAAATTCACTTCTGAGACAAAACCAGAGCTCAGAGCCAAGCCTGGCCGCGGCGCTGGATCTAATATGTGCGCTGAGAGGGGGCTGTTGGTTTTAGAAAGCTGAGCATCTTCATTCAAACATCTCTGATCTCTGGAACAACAGAAGCGCTCGAGAGAGAGAGACAGACAGAGAGAGAGAGACAGAGAGAGAGAGAGACAGAGAGAGAGAGAGAGAGACAGAGAGAGAGAGAGACAGAGTGAGAGACAGAGAGAGAGAGAGACAGAGAGAGACAGAGACAGAGAGAGAGAGAGAGACAGACAGAGAGAGAGAGACAGAGAGAGAGAGAGAGAGACAGAGAGAGAGAGACAGAGAGAGACAGAGACAGAGTGAGAGACAGAGAGAGAGAGAGAGAGAGACAGAGAGAGAGAGACAGAGAGAGAGAGAGAGAGAGAGAGACAGAGAGAGAGAGACAGAGAGAGAGAGAGACAGAGAGAGAGAGAGAGAGAGAGAGAGAGAGAGAGAGAGACAGAGAGAGACAGAGAGAGAGAGAGAGAGAGAGAGAGAGAGAGAGAGAGAAGGCAAAAAGGTCATAGACCGAGGACAGTCAGTTAAGTAGTTGCATTTCCTGGAGGAAATGCCTGAAGGAAGTTGTTGCAAGGTAGAATTCTGATCTCATGGGAAAAAACACTCAAGTTTCAGCTCAAAATCCTCCACAGATCATTTATTATCGCTTGTCAAATTCGCCTCTATTTGGGTGTGAGCAAAAACACGGCGTTTTTTGTGCGTGTCCCTTTAAATGCAAATGAGCTGCTGCTCATAAATGTTATGGTTTGTGATGTCATCAACTCAGGAAGAAGCTCGTTGTAGTTCCTACCAGCCGTTTGTTGTAGTCCTTAAAAAGCGATTTCTGATTTTCCTTTGCAGATGTCCAACCTTTATTTGACCAGGAAATCTCTTTTATGAGAGAGTCCCTTCATGCTCAAACAGCAACATTACACACCAACTAAAGTTAAAAAAGCGTTTAACAGCCTTTAACACACATGCTCTTACACCGTGTCCGAACCAGACGTGATCAAGTCAATCAACAATCACAGCCAATCAGAGGAGCGTGTGGGCGGGGTCTCTCTGCAAGCTCCCGCCACTCACAACGAAATGGATAAGGACATTCTCAAATTCATGAATATTCAGTCCCTCCAGAAAAATGCAGATTTTTTTTGATTATGCGGCACGTTTTCTTAAAAAAAGCGATGGAATATGCAAAAACTGCAGTTTGATGCAAAATTTCAGAGCTTCATGAACACACGACTCAAACTTACGAAACATCGAGTCAAACGAGTTCTGTCGCTTCACAAAAGGAATATTCAACAACTTCTGTAAAAATGAATGAATAAAATATAAAAAAATGAAATGTTTCACAGAGGTAGCGATACACAGCACACGTCTTCTGTTAAATCAAGTGCTTCCGATCTCTTACTGCAGCGTGAATTATTTTACACGCCACTAATATACAGCGTCGTCTGCGGTCCGACACGCAAAATAATTTTGGAAACGGCTTCGCGCTTATTTTTGTTGGCAAATGAGAATGATTTGCGTGCATCACCGCGGGGTTTGCAGACGATGTTCACGTCGCGTCATTACGTCAGGTTTCCATGGCAACAGAGGGACAATAACGGCGCTTTACTTGTGTGAAGTGAACGCAACATTTCTCAACTTTCTGCTGAGATATACGAGACTTTATTGCATCGAAAATACATGAAATCATGCTATTTGAAAAAATGCGACCCCCACATTAATATCCGGACTTTGGCTGATTATGCATGAAATCGAGCGAATCACATAATCGCGTTTTTCTGGAGGGACTGAATATTACACCAATTCATACATACAGAGTTACTGAAACAATCTTTATCATAGACAAATGAGTTTGAACGCTCTTTTATTTAGGTGAACTGTCCGTTTCTGCTTTCAGAGAGACACACAAAATGATATTCAAACTCACATTAGACGCTTTTAACATTAAATAAAATTGTTGTTCCGGCCACGACTTCGCAGAAAATCGACCGTTTCCGGAATGATTAACACGGAAAAGATACTGGCGTTTGTATGAGAAATAGACTTTTAGCAAACAACACTAACAAAAACGAATGAAATTTGCAGAGTTATGCTTGCAAATAATTATTATAAATCAACAACATGGAAATGATCGCGCAAACCCAACCATCTCTGCTTTGCTCATTAATACAGTCCCATAACCGTATGCCACAAACTTTCCTTTCCCCGTTTTATTCAGAGTTAAATCCCTAGTCGGACTGGAGAAACCAAATTCCGGCTTCCTGTTTCTCTAGCTGGCAGCTCTCACACAGTCCACTGAGATAAACAACCGCCTTAAAGATATCATAGTCACCCAGATTCATACAAATGCTGTCACATGACTCTCTGGCATGGTTTGTTGTGTTGAGAAACACTGTTGGTCTGTTTGACTGCATCACAGCCTGAAGCGGATTCCTCTACTGCGTCCGCCATCACTTAAACTTAAAGACGATAACCATCTCAGCTGAACAGCCTCAGCCTGACAAGTGACAACCGAAGGAACAAACTCCGACTCGTTCCCTGGCGGCCGGCGTGGGGAAATCAGGAACGAGTCTGAGTTCGCGTTTTCTCCTCTGAGACTCTGAGTCACCGTGGATCACGGGCTAATCGTGTTCCTGCTCATGCTGAGAGCTGATTGGCTGAGTGAGGGACGCCACATCTCCCTCTTACACGCCTTACATAGGGGTGGCCTAATGGTGAGGGTAACCTGAAGCTTGCTGGTTCGATTCCCACACCGGCAGGAATTGAAAGTGGGGATTGATTGTGGATGAACAGCTCTAAAGTGCCCTTGAGCGAGACACCTGACCCCTAATAGCTGGGTTTCAGTCACGTGATCATGATGACGGGCGAAGGCGGGGCGATTTCAGGACGTAAAAATGGCGAATACGGCAATGGGGAGAGTCCGTATCGTACGAATTTAGAACCGGTTTCAAGAAATAGATACTAAGAATTAGTGACCCGTGTTCCCACGGATCCCCTCTGATCGTGGGCTGTTGTTCGGTCCGGAGCTTTCGGCTTGTCTGCGTCAGATCCGGGCTCTCATCTGTCTGTTGGAGATCCAACGGTCATCCTCTGCTCTCGTTTAAGAGACGCCTCTGATTTGGGCTAGTTTGACCGTCGGAGCCCAATCTACCGACTCAACGTCAGCCAAAGCGGCCTAACAATCCCCAATGAAGTCCACGTTAGACGACCGCTAACTTAATAATCATGACGAAGTAAAAGAGCATTTAACGAGTTAAATCAACTCTGCTCAGATCACATTTGCTCCCTCTCTAAATAGAGTTGAAGTCACACTCTTCAGAGATTGAATGTCTTTTATCTTCAGTTGTGGTTCTTGTGTTTCTCAGTGATTCTGCTTGTTAACAGCAGGTGTTCATCATTACTGTTCAATCGTCGCTTAATGATCTCATTCACTTTAACTCTGCTTCAGTGTTACTTTAACTCTATTTAGAGAGGGACCAAATGTTCTCTGAGCAGAGTTGATTACTGTGTAATGCTATATAAACACGTTGGCTCGCTACGCTAACAATCCTCCGACGAAGTGGTCGCTGCAGACACGGCATTAACAGCCTTCCGCTCCTCCCGACCGCAGACGGACGTTGGAAATCCACTTTTTTAGTGACATTTCTCACCTTTATGAGTGACAATCTTCGGTACTCTGTAAAAAACCCTTTCCTTTTTCTCCGTTTGAACGATCGGCAAAGCAGCCGTAAACTACACAAAACACCCTCAGCGACTCACTTCCTGCCCTCCATCTGAATTTCGCGCTCTCGTGATGCAGCAGTGTGTGTAAATGTAGATGTAAACGTGACTCCCTTGGAACGCAGATAGACACTGTAAACACATGCATCTATAAAGAACCCGTCGAAAGGCTTTCAGGTTATGAATACAATTGATTTCGCACATTTGACTAATCAAACTAGAGTTCAAATGTTTGGGGCTGGTGAGACTTAATTAGTACAAACACAGTAAAAACAGCACTATTATTAGAACTTAAAATAACTATTTTATTCTTCCTGTAATGCAAAGCTGAATTTTCAGCGTCTTCATTTGTTATCGACACAGCAAATATGCGGAAAAATATTTGCGATGTTTCCTTTTACCGATAAAACGGTGTGTGTGATAATGTCATCCCTAAAACAATGCATTGTCACATATGTTTCACTATATCGCTAAAAACGATCTGCATGGTCCATAATTTTAGGTGTATATATCGCAAATTTGTATATTTTCCGTCCCAAATATTTGTTAAATGTAGGCCTAAAGAGATTAAATCTGCATTATTTTCACTTATAATGTTCTTAAATAGGAAATATAAGCAGACGCTGGTGAAGTGGAGCAGCTCGTCTGCCTTTCGTTCAGGTTTGGACACGGAGAGGCTCTTTTGTTCAGGATGAAATATTCAGTTTTCGCATATTGCAGAAATCTTTAACGGCTTGAACATGCAGTCAAACCAGGAGACGCATTCGAAGAAAAACATCATTCAAAGCAAAGAGTTCAGAGTTCATCAAACCGATCAAAAACACCCAATCGCTGTTCAGACATTCGCTCTCACGTCACATTTCTATAATTCTGTTACAGCTTTTTGGAGTCAACATTATTCTCCTAATTTATTGAAGATAAAATCCAATATTCATATGATTTCATTTTCAAGCGTCATGTTTGTCGCCTAGAACCGTTTCTGATCCTGAAATCGAAACAGACTCATGATTTCCTGACATTACTTTTACATGTTCCGCTACAGAAGTGACATTTCTGTATTTGACTTGACCTTTCTCTCTTCCTTAATTCAGACGCGCCGCTCATTGTTGTCGCGCTGCACGGAGAAACGGTGCTTCAACGGGAGCGACACCAGGAATACGGACATGTGTCGGCTAAATCGGTCACGTGACATCATGTTTATTTGCGTTAAAGCCCTTTTTCTCAGTGTTTCCAAACCAACATTTGCGACGTTTGAATTATCCACCTAGAATTAATGCGCTAAAGATAAACAGAAAAAGATTGTGTCGATATTTAACACCTTTTATCCATCAGATATATGGACATTTTGACGCGCTAAACCATTTTTCGCAAAGAAACCTGACTATTGTCTCGTGGAGAAACTTTTCTTATTATCATCAATGTTGAAAACGGTTCAAATTTGTGTGGAAACCTTTTTTTTTGGGGGGGATTCTTTGACAAATTTGAACATTTTTTAAAATATAAATCTTTTGTAACATTAAAAAAGCCACTTTTGATTGGTTTAAAGTGTCCTAGAGCATCATTAGTATTATTTTCAGCAGCGTGCATATCGAGTTTATGCCTGCATCTCACCTCTGCGGTAAAAAAACACTACATATAACAAAGTCTCAGCTCTGAAATCTGATTGCACGAGTCTTTGGTTGTTGTCTTGATTGTGTCGGTGTTTCTCCTGGACACGAGCCTGAATGCCCATATGTTTAATCCGGTCCTGACTTGTAAACACTAATCTACCGAGCAAATTACCATCATTACAGCGACCACTCTAACATGTCATCTCTTTGATTTGAACATATCAGTGCTGTAAGAGTCCTCGCCTCCGTCAGACCACCCTGATCCCGTCTTCCTGTGAGACGCCCATCAAAACCCAGAGGAGTCTGACCTCGAATCACGACACAATCCGTGAAACCCAGTTGCAGCTGACGTCTTGTTGTCCAGTATTCTCGAGTTTGTCATCGTGATGAAATGGCCTTCGTTTCAAACGCTTTCCCTTGATGTACGGAGCAGCTGGAGTTTAACAACGCGGTCGTCGTGAAAGATATTTGTAACAATGATGGCTGCAGTTCCTGCCCGTGTTTTTTACAAGTCGATGCGGTTCGCATTAAACGACTGCTGAGAAGGTTGAAAACGGTCGTTAAACGGATAAAATCACTCGTGTTTGAGATTATTATTACTAAATAAAAGTCTATTGCACTCAAACAAAACCCCTGTTGGCGAAACGCATCGATTTCCTACTCGAGCACGGCTTCACTCGTGTTAAATCTGGACCATTCTGACCGTTACTATCTGTTTCATTAAACTTTGAACAGGCTTCCTTTCTAATCTCCTTCCTCGAAGTAAAAGTTCCCTATATGTTCTGTAAAATATTAAGGCAAGAATGAGTCCTAAAACCCAGACACTAGTTAATATTAATGAGTACTTTGATTTTAGTGACATTAACTTTAGCTGGTGTGTAATGTTGCTGTTTGAACAGAAACAACATCTGCAAAGTTGCGACGCTCAAAGACATTTTCTTTTGCAGAAATCGACTACAACAAACGGCTGGTAGGAACTACAATGAGCTTCTTCCTGGGTTGGTGACATCACAAACCCCAATATTTACATAAACCCCGCCCCCAAGAACACGGAACAAAGGGGGCGGGGCCATGTCGGGCTGCTTTAGAGTTGTTGTAGTCGAGGGTCGTTCATTTTACGCCGGACCGCTTCACAAACGAGGGTCGATTCAACACAAAAGATGAACGAGTCGATCAACATCAATTTATCCACGAACCGTTCAGAAACGTCTTCCTGAGTCTCTCCGTCCGTTTGAACACTTTCCTCATTTTGTCTGCGTGAGATTCTCCAGCTTTGTTGTTGTTGAGCTGTTAAAGCTCCGCCCTCTTCTGCAGCAGCAGCTCATTTGCATTTAAAGGGACACGCGCAAAAACGGCGTGTTTTTGCTCACACACTAATAGAGGCGAATTTGTAAAAGGGTAGGTTTTTTTTTTGATATTAGTCTGAATGTGATTGTATTTTGGCTTCTAAATTCATAAAAGTTTGTGAAGACGATATTGTTGAATAAAAGGTCTACACAACCACATCATCCCTGCATTGCTTCAAACGCAACTCATCCGGTCAGAATTTAGAGCCACAGTTGGAAAACATTGGTTGTTTTCTGTGTTTAAATGCAACATACCAGAATTTTGCCGTTGGTTTTGTCCTGTCGAGCCAGACTGACCCCCATCCACTCGTTGCTCCTGTCGCCTTGACACGTCTTCCCGCAGGACTCCCTCTGCTTATTTCCTAGAGCAAAAAAATGAGAACGTTACTGTAGCCAACAGAGAAACAAACATCTCTGTCAGCAAAGAGAAACCCAATAAAGCCACGCTGAGACCAGACAGCCTGGAACAAAAGTCAGAGAGACGGGACTGCAACAGAACAAAAGAGTTTGTGTTAGTAGAACACAAAATATTTGAAATGTGATACTCATGTGTAACAAATAAGAATATGTAAAGTGTATGAACTCATTCCAGCGCTCGCAATGCCGGTGGGAAACTCTAAGCTCTACATGGGAATCATAAAGTCTAGACATTATACTTCAGGAAAACGTAAGCAAACACATTATTTCTATTGACTAAAGTAAGGTCTACTCCCACAACACAGTGGAACGGTGCAGGAAACATCCTAAACACGTCGGTGTCCGTAAATGATCATCAATATCGTGCAAAACATATATAGACTACTATTGCAGGATGTTGTGCATACTTTATATCTCAATTCTGACTTTATATCTCAATTCTGACTTTATATCTCAATTCTGACTTTATATCTCAATTCTGACTTTATATCTCTCAATTCTGACTTTATATCTCTCAATTCTGACTTTATATCTCAATTCTGACTTTATATCTCTCAATTCTGACTTTATATCTCAATTCTGACTTTATATCTCTCAATTCTGACTTTATATCTCTCAATTCTGACTTTATATCTCAATTCTGACTTTATATCTCTCAATTCTGACTTTATATCTCTCAATTCTGACTTTATATCTCAATTCTGACTTTATATCTCACAATTCTGACTTTATATCTCACAATTCTGACTTTATATCTCAATTCTGACTTTATATCTCTCAATTCTGACTTTATATCTCTCAATTCTGACTTTATATCTCAATTCTGACTTTATATCTCAATTCTGACTTTATATCTCAATTCTGACTTTATATCTCAATTCTGACTTTATATCTCTCAATTCTGACTTTATATCTCTCAATTCTGACTTTATATCTCAATTCTGACTTTATATCTCTCAATTCTGACTTTATATCTCAATTCTGACTTTATATCTCTCAATTCTGACTTTATATCTCTCAATTCTGACTTTATATCTCAATTCTGACTTTATATCTCTCAATTCTGACTTTATATCTCTCAATTCTGACTTTATATCTCAATTCTGACTTTATATCTCACAATTCTGACTTTATATCTCACAATTCTGACTTTATATCTCAATTCTGACTTTATATCTCTCAATTCTGACTTTATATCTCTCAATTCTGACTTTATATCTCAATTCTGACTTTATATCTCTCAATTCTGACTTTATATCTCAATTCTGACTTTATATCTCTCAATTCTGACTTTATATCTCAATTCTGACTTTATATCTCACAATTCTGACTTTATATCTCACAATTCTGACTTTATATCTCAATTCTGACTTTATATCTCTCAATTCTGACTTTATATCTCAATTCTGACTTTATATCTCAATTCTGACTTTATATCTCACAATTCTGACTTTATATCTCAATTCTGACTTTATATCTCACAATTCTGACTTTATATCTCACAATTCTGACTTTATATCTCACAATTCTGACTTTATATCTCACAATTCTGACTTTATATCTCTCAATTCTGACTTTATATCTCACAATTCTGACTTTATATCTCACAATTCTGACTTTATATCTCAATTCTGACTTTATATCTCACAATTCTGACTTTATATCTCACAATTCTGACTTTATATCTCTCAATTCTGACTTTATATCTCACAATTCTGACTTTATATCTCACAATTCTGACTTTATATCTCACAATTCTGACTTTATATCTCACAATTCTGACTTTATATCTCAATTCTGACTTTATATCTCACAATTCTGACTTTATATCTCACAATTCTGACTTTATATCTCACAATTCTGACTTTATATCTCACAATTCTGACTTTATATCTCTCAATTCTGACTTTATATCTCTCAATTCTGACTTTATATCTCACAATTCTGACTTTATATCTCTCAATTCTGACTTTATATCTCACAATTCTGACTTTATATCTCACAATTCTGACTTTATATCTCACAATTCTGACTTTATATCTCTCAATTCTGACTTTATATCTCTCAATTCTGACTTTATATCTCACAATTCTGACTTTATATCTCTCAATTCTGACTTTATATCTCACAATTCTGACTTTATATCTCTCAATTCTGACTTTATATCTCACAATTCTGACTTTATATCTCACAATTCTGACTTTATATCTCACAATTCTGACTTTATATCTCACAATTCTGACTTTATATCTCTCAATTCTGACTTTATATCTCACAATTCTGACTTTATATCTCACAATTCTGACTTTATATCTCACAATTCTGACTTTATATCTCTCAATTCTGACTTTATATCTCTCAATTCTGACTTTATATCTCACAATTCTGACTTTATATCTCACAATTCTGACTTTATATCTCACAATTCTGACTTTATATCTCTCAATTCTGACTTTATATCTCACAATTCTGACTTTATATCTCACAATTCTGACTTTATATCTCACAATTCTGACTTTATATCTCTCAATTCTGACTTTATATCT
>CM074279.1:33785409-33840728 GCA_037194245.1 Opsariichthys bidens
TCCATAATCTGGTCTTTTTAGCAGCTATTGTGTCAGGAAACAACCTTTTACCTCCTCAACAGCAGCAGCTTGTCAAAGGCGGGACAAATGGTTGTAATCACATCGTGTTTGAAGTTAATGCGTTTGCCCCTAAAGCTGCGAAGCATCCAAAGCACACAAAGACCAGCGCCAGATCTCAAGTTAGGAGGAAAACTGTCAAGAACCAAGATGAAGTTTGCGTGGGATATGGACGAAACATTATTTCCAGCAATTAGCCATCCAAAAAACACTACTCATCGAACACGGATTCATTTCCCAGGGTCGAGGCTGCGGGGAAACCGCGAGAAGAATTCCCTTCTAAAAAACCTTGGCCGTCGCTTCAAATGAGGCGCGAGGAATGTTCCTCAGACTGTAAACATCTCATCAGATCACCGACCCCGGTTCCCCCGGCCGGCGTGTTTGTTTTCTCATCTTCTTCTGGTGGAGAACCGCTCAGGGATGGCCTTCCCCGGGATGAGATCGGGAAGCGCGCAGTGACAGGTCGGAGCGTGCTGGACGGTTAACCGATAACTGAAGGAAAACAAACGCGAACGCTATCTCTACTTTGATCGTCGTGAGAGTTGGTCAACAGAGAATGAGCCGGAGAGGATCTTTCTAACAAAATTACTGCCAATAATAGCTCAAGTCCAATTCTTGGCATGAGCGTGTGCCTAAACTAGTGAAATCAATACTAAGGCTGCGTTCACACCTGTAGTTCGGTTCGTTTGGTCCAAATAATCGTTAGAGTAGTCGACTAATCAATAAAAATAGTAGTCGACTAATCAATAAAAATAATCGTTAGAGTAGTCGACTAATCAATAAAAATAATCGTTAGAGTAGTTGACTAATCAATAAAAATAATCGTTAGAGTAGCCAACTAATCTATAAAAATAATCGTTAGAGCATTCGACAGAAAAAATAATAGAGTAGTCGATTAATCAATAAAAATAATCGTTAGAGTAGTCGACTAATCAATAAAAATAATCGTTAGAGTAGTCGACTAATCAATAAAAATAATCGTTAGAGCATTCGACAGAAAAAATAATAGAGTAGTCGATTAATCAATAAAAATAATCGTTAGAGTAGTCGACTAATCAATAAAAATAATCTTTAGAGTAGTCGACTAATCAATAAAAATAATCGTTAGAGTAGTTGACTAATCAATAAAAATAATCGTTAGAGAAGTCGACTAATCAATAAAAATAATCGTTAGAGTAGTCGACTAATCAATAAAAATAGTAGTCGACTAATCAATAAAAATAATCGTTAGAGTAGTCGACTAATCAATAAAAATAATCTTTAGAGTAGTCGACTAATCAATAAAAATAATCGTTAGAGTAGTCGACTAATCAATAAAAATAATCTTTAGAGTAGTCGACTAATCAATAAAAATAATCGTTAGAGTAGCCGACTAATCAATAAAAATAATCGTTAGAGTAGCCAACTAATCTATAAAAATAATCGTTAGAGTAGCCGACTAATCAATAAAAATAATCGTTAGAGTAGTTGACTAATCAATAAAAATAATCGTTAGAGAAGTCGACTAATCAATAAAAATAATCGTTAGAGTAGTCGACTAATCAATAAAAATAGTAGTCGACTAATCAATAAAAATAATCTTTAGAGTAGTCGACTAATCAATAAAAATAATCTTTAGAGTAGTCGACTAATCTATAAAAATAATCGTTAGAGTAGTCGACTAATCAATAAAAATAATCTTTAGAGTAGTCGACTAATCAATAAAAATAATCGTTAGAGTAGCCGACTAATCAATAAAAATAATCGTTAGAGTAGCCAACTAATCTATAAAAATAATCGTTAGAGTAGCCAACTAATCTATAAAAATAATCGTTAGAGTAGCCGACTAATCAATAAAAATAATCGTTAGAGTAGTCGACTAGTCAATAAAAATAATCGTTAGAGTAGCCGACTAATCTATAAAAATAATCGTTAGAGTAGCCGACTAATCAATAAAAATAATCGTTAGAGTAGTCGACTAGTCAATAAAAATAATCGTTAGAGTAGTCGACTAATCAATAAAAATAATCATTAGAGTAGTTGACTAATCAATAAAAATAATCGTTAGAGTAGTCGACTAGTCAATAAAAATAATCGTTAGAGTAGTCGACTAGTCAATAAAAATAATCGTTAGAGTAGTCGACTAATCGATAAAAATAATCGTTAGAGTAGTCGACTAATCAATAAAAATAATCGTTAGAGTAGTCGACTAATCTATAAAAATAATCGTTAGAGTAGTCGACTAGTCAATAAAAATAATCGTTAGAGTAGTCGACTAGTCAATAAAAATAATCGTTAGAGTAGCCAACTAATCAATAAAAATAATCGTTAGAGTAGTCGACTAATCTATAAAAATAATCGTTAGAGTAGTCGACTAATCGATAAAAATAATTGTTAGAGTAGTCAACTAATCAATAAAAATAATCATTAGAGTAGTCGACTAATCAATAAAAATAATCGTTAGAGTAGTCGACTAATCTATAAAAATAATCGTTAGAGTAGTCGACTAGTCAATAAAAATAATCGTTAGAGTAGCCAACTAATCAATAAAAATAATCGTTAGAGTAGTCGACTAATCAATAAAAATAATCGTTAGAGTAGTCGACTAATCGATAAAAATAATCGTTAGAGTAGTCGACTAATCAATAAAAATAATCGTTAGTTGCAGCTCTAATTCAAATAAATGTACTGGTACTGTGCTAATTCATCTGATCTACAACGAGCAGACATAAATGTAACGAAGCACAATTAAAACAGCTGCGGTCCCACCTTTGAACGTCAAGCATTAAAAAAAGTCGTTCATTAATCGTAAATCAAGGTAAAATGTTCAACTAAATGAGATTTTGATTTTAGGTCACATGACCGCCGGTGTGTTTTCCAGTGAGAGCGGCTTCAATGCAGTGTTGTTGAATCTTGAATCTCTCCTCTCATCCCACGGAACTCTTTGTCTTTTCTCCTGATGCCCACACATGGAGTCCAGGAAGTCATCTCACTGGCTTTAGGAACTTTTATTATAGTACACTATACAATCCCTCATTCAGCGCAATAAACCCTCATCACACTGACAATTAACTGACTCTATCACTCTAAATAAAGGCTGTAATTCCTCGTCCTGAATGGATTCAGTGTTACTTAGAAGGAAAAATCATATTTACAGTATTGGATGAAGTTAATGGACATACCATGAAGTGGAGAATTACCTCCCATAACAACTGAGGACAGTAGTTCCACTTACCAGACATGAACTTCGGCTCAAGAATTGCACGAAATACGCTTGCGATTATCAAGATCAAGACCGTTTCGTAACCAATAAATAGTTTTGTGTGAAGGCAGATGAGTAAATGTCGAGTCATGGCACTGCGATACTGTGTGACCAAGAGTCACAGAAATTGACAACAGACATTCATGAACGTTTAAAGAAATAGTCCACTAAAACATCTGCCATAATTTGCTCACCCTCATATCTCACTTCCTTCTTCCGTGGAACATAAAAATGATGTTTTTATTCGCCGTTTTTTTTATACTATACAGATTTTTACCAGTAATAACCGTTTTTCCTTCTGATTGGCGAACATGGATTTGCCTGTTACGTGTTGACAACATTTCATAGTGCGTTTTTTTTGCGTTTTCATGCAATTTTTGTTTTAAAATGAAGGAGGAAAAACTCTGTGTAAACTCTTAAGCCAAGAATCTACAAGGGCGAGCCATTTTTTTTTAGGCAACCGTTCCTTTAAAGAGCATCTATGTTGCTTTTTTCCATCTTCATCCGTCTTAAGTGTGTAAAGTTGCGGTTTGAGCATGAAAAAGCATTAATATTCTCTATATCAGTGTTTCTGAACTCTCTCGTTTTCTTCACAATATTCCTCATTTAAATAATTCATACGTAGAATAAAGGGGCGGGGCCTGGAGGAGTGTGTCGAAACTGGCGGTTATGGTAAGAGGCGGGACATTTCCAAACCAATCAGAGCACATGGTGCTTTTCAGAAGGCGGGGCTTCGCAGAGACAGAGCGTTACTGACAGACTGAGAACAGAGGGCCTGCAACAACGGAGAATACCTGTTCTAGCAGAGCCCCAAAACAACATCAAGACTCTTTAACATCACTTTCGAGACACTGACGCCAGTCGTATCAGTTGGGATATGTAAAGCTGAGGCCTCGGGCCCGTGGCTCATGTGCGCTCCGTCGGCGAGACCCGGCGTAAGCAGGAGTGCGAGCGTTAAAGCCACATAAACCGCTCTCATCTCTCCACCACAAGAAAAGAACTCATCGAGCTTCAAGAGATTTCTGCGCATCGGATCCTTGGCACGGCCGCTCGGAAAATATTAGCCGAACCATTCATCACTTCTATCAAAATACTTCAGGAGCCAGACTGAAAACGCTGCAGACCGAATGTTCGAAAGGAAAACGCTTTTAAGATCGTGCCGTAAACAAGCTGATGCACGTGTGTGAAAACAACAGCCCTGCTTTCCATTATAACTGAGAAAAGTGATGAGAACACATTCGTCCAGGCAGGCTTTCAAATATCGACCGGTTCCAAATTCCATGTTTAACTTCATGAGTGATTTCAGTGGTTTTGGTTGATTTGACTACACAGATGGCTTCTTGCTGTCAAACACTCTTTCACTTCCCTTTCTACAAGCACCAAAGCAGCCGGATCTTCTTCACGTCGACTCACATTTATGTACATCATGCTTTTGTAATGATACACATCGTCACAGAAATGCATGACGTTAATAATGCCACATATATACGGCACACAATAATATCATTTACATTGTGACAAACACGCATATCAGGACGTGCTTGTTACATTTTTACATCGTTACATTTTGTGATACAGTTTGCTATATATGTGAATACGGTTTGTATGCCGAGAAAATAATATATATCTCACTTATATATATATATATATATATATAACTGTGTGATAATCAGAGCTGGGTGTGTTACTTTTAAAATGTATTTCACTACAGATTACAAAATACATGCTTTAAAAAGTCATTTGTAGCACATTTCGTTACATTACTCAAGTTTAGTCACTTCATCTAAATACTTTAGAATACTTTGGAATACTAATAAGTGTGGAACAAACACAAAAAAGGTCATTGAGAGTTTTTATCTCACAATTCTGACTTTTCCCCTCAGAATTGCGTGATATAAAGTTGCAGTTGTGAGTTATAAAGTCAGAATTATGAGATATAAACTCACAATATTGAGAAAAGTCAGAATTATGAGATATAAACTCACAATATTGAGAAAAGTCAGAATTATGGGATATAAACTCACACACTAAATTCACAATTGCAAGAAAAAAAGTCAGTATTGCAAGTTTAAATCTCCCAATTCTGACTTTATAACTTGCAATTGTGAGTTTAAATCTCGCAATTCAGAGAAAAAGAAGTCAGAATTGTGAAACACAAACTCACAATTGTGAGGAAAAAAACAAATAGTGAGAAAAAGTCGCAGTGACGAGTGAATTATAAAATGACTCTCAAAACATGAAACTGAACTCGTCTTTTTCAGACGGTCAGAGTCAGAGAATCACCAATCGCTGTTTAAATGACATTAAAACTCAAAGTAATCACTTTGGTAATCTAAAACACTTTTCAGATGGAACTGGAATCTGATTACCACCCATTTCAAATCAAACACAGTCACTCACATTTAGTATTTTAAATACGTCACTAAGTTACTTGTATTTGTTACTCCACAACCCTGGTGATAATACACTTGTTAGATGTTATATAGTTTATATTGCTTGATGTAAGTATACTGTATGTATGCAGATAAAGTGGGATATACTTTCCAACTTTTAATATTTAGCTAATATAGTTTACAGTCGACGATGTAATAATCAAGCAGCTGAGATTTGCTCTATAGTATATTCGACTTGTACAGTCTGTATCCGTATAGTAGTAGTTTGTCATTAATTATTCATTTGTAATGTGGTGAAAATAATGCTATCAGCTGTGACGATACCGACGAGAAACGAGATGAAACAATTGATTTAGGAAACACTACACTGTGGTGAAAATCAAGTGTTTAATACTGTCTATGTGGTGTTTTTAATACGCTTTAAGACGAAGCGTGTGGAAATTCATTAATCAAAACTGTTGCTGAGTATTTTCTCCTTAAAACTGCAGTGAAAAAAAGAAAACGCTGGTGTTTCTGACATCACAAACTACCTCGTAACCAATCACGTCAGCGTGTGGGCGGGGTTTAGCATATCATTAACAAGCGAAATCGCACGGGAGTCTCAAGAGAAGCAGGTTATCCTGGTATATTATGACGTTATGATGAACTATACGTCTTTGCTCAAAGCGTTTGTAAGGATACTGATTGTCAGAGACGACGAACGGGAACACGGTCACGCAAAAAGCTAATCATATTAATTATCGTTAAGTGTCCGATGTTGTAAAGAGCGACGGCGTTACGCAGCGTTTACCTCGGTGAGTTGACCGAGTGGATCTCTGAGCTCGCGTGAGCGAGTGGAGGGCGGGGCTAATTAGCATATTCATAGATCTGCGTATACTTAATGAAGCAAGGGTGTCGAGTTACGCTCAAGCTATTTTAAGGCATGACGCTTTTGTTTAAATATGTCCTTTTGGTTGTCAAACATGAGTTTTACTGGATAAAATGATTGACTATAGGAGGACTAGAAAAAAATCTTCAAGGACAAAATATGTCTTTGATTTGACAGAAAGTCACAAAATGCAAAACAACGCAGGCGCATTTTACAATCATGTAACTCATCTAGAGCTGCCACTAATGATTGTTTTGGTATTTAATATTTTGACAATTAATAAGAAATCAGAGTAAATACACTTAAAATGACTTAAAACACACATAACGACAACTTTCTTCACATAAAACATCAAAAGCAAGCACTTTTATTTGTTTATTGAACAACACTGTTAAAATACATAACGTCGTCATATTGTACATGCATGATGTGTTATAAGAAATGCCTGCAGAGGGTGATTATTGTTGTTACACTTTACAGCAGATCCTTGTTTAAAGCAACATAAAGTCCTCCTGTAAAAATCTTTGATCACCAAAATGACACATTTAAATGTTTTTTGCCTCTTCATGCCTTAAAAATAGCTTGAACGTAACTCCACACCCTCGCCTCATTAAGTATACGCAGATCTATGAATATGCTAATTAGCCCCGCCTCCACGCGCAGAGATCCACTCGGTCGACTTACCGAGCTGCACAGTGGCGTCGCTCTTTACAACGTCGGACACTTAACGATAATTAAAAAGAACACTCTCTAGTGTTGACTTATGAATTTGCACAGGACATAAATAATATTACACATTAAAAACTTACACATAGGGACTTTAAATTGTTGCGTTTAATGGATTCTCGTCTTTAAATGTGGTATTTAATTGAACCCAGATTGAAGTGAGGACTCATGACAGTCATCGTCACTTCAGTTCTACTTTACGAATTGCAGTAAAGGACAAAAACTGATATCAGAGGGGTTTTTCGTGTCTGTGTTCTTGCTGTTCTTTGATATCAGTGTGAGATGTGAGACACACACCTCTGCCGAGGTCCATCTCAGTGCAGCGTCGGTCCGGGTTGTTGCGGATTCGGCACTTGTACAAGGCTCCGGGAGACTGAACCGAACTGCTGAAAGACGAGTTTGCTCTGGGAGCCCCAACCACAATCCTGCAAACATCAGGAGGAGAAGCAGTTTTTTGGTCATTGTAAAGGAGGAAAAATGAAAGTAATATTCTTTGTAGGTCTGTTTTTTGTCTGTAAGTGAATAATAAGGATGCCTAATAAGTGAATTAGGACTGGAGCTGGTTTCGCCTTGTCATACGGTCATGGTTTGGCTCCGTAACGCAGTGATGTAAGCACTACATCATTATCTCCGCTGAGGCGAAAGGCAATGATTCGGGCGCTGGCCGGTGTTTCCCTTTAAAATTTAACATCTGTACAGTCACAAGAGAATTTAAAAAAACGTATATAGTTTTACAGTGCTCATGTTATTTACCTAGTGCAACATTATTGTCATCATTTTCATGTTTCAAACATGTATGAATGTCTTTCTTCCGTTGAACACAAAAGAAGATATTTTGAAGAATGTCAGTAACCAAAACAATTGTTGGTCCCCATTGACTTCCATTGTATTTTTTTATCCCCCTTCCAAGTCAATGGGGACCACGGACTGTTTGGTTGCTGACATTCTTCAAAATATCTTCTGAGCAGAAGAATATAAACGGGTTTGGAACAACTTGAGGGCGAGTAAATGATGATAGAATTTATTTATTTAATTTTTTTTTTTTGGACCTTTAAGGGTTTAAATTATTATTATTATTATTATTATTATTTTTGGAGACGTAAAAATAATAAAAAGTAATCGATTTGATAATCGTGATGATTAAAAAAAACTACTAAAGCAAAATAAACAAGACCGTTCATGATTTTTGTTTCGCGCCAAAACGACGTTAACGAATACAACTAGTATTCGAGCGCCAAAAAGTGAGGTGTTTTTTTTTTTATTTGCTTATTATTTCTAATTTTAATACAGATTTACTTAAGTTTAAGCTAGTTTACATTTGACATACTCTACTAGGGGCGCCAACGTAATGATATTCATCGACTTTCCATACAACAAACGGCTAGTGGTCTGTTAAAGTAGGCATACGTATCATTTTTATTAATATAAAACCATCATTAAGAACATTTCCGACATTTTTCGAAGACAACGCGCGCGGTTATTTTCACCAGGCGCAACCGATGAAGAGACGTTTACCTGAGGCGGTATCCATGGCAACCGAAGAGCGCGCGAGCGCTTCCGTGAGGAGAATAACGGCAATTCGCGTAAGCGCTGCAATTATTAATCATAAGCCTACTTAATTATAGATTAAAACGTCAACGTTTTGTTCATTTATTAACGTCTTTAAGACAGCACACCTCTGGCTTACTCTGCCAGAACTTGGAAACGTAAAAAAAAAAAAAAAAAGTTCCTTTAAATACGTCAAACGCCTTTAAAATCGTCGTATAAACGGCTGTTCACGTGCGTATTCGGTGTCTGATCGTGAACTCACCAGCGTGTGTTGTCATGGACATGCTCCAGCACCGAATATCCAAAAAACGTCGCATCTGGTCCCCGAAACACCACAGGATGTTGTAAGTCGATGTTAAAGGAATAAGCCAAGGAAACGAAACACAAACACACAAAAACATCCCAAGAGCTTCTTTTCCGTGAGGAAAGTTCCGTCATTCTGTTTCGCATCCTCAGCGCTGAAGTCAATTTGTTGATAACTTTATAAAAGCTATTTAAATCTGTCTATGGAGTCTCAAAGTGAAGGAAAACTACATTTAAGCTGCTAAACAGGGAGCGAAACGCATGCGAAGATTGAAGTTTGTGAATGGGAGGTTGAGGTTAGAACCGCGGACTCATCGCATGGCTCGTCCTTCTGCGGCTGGATCTGTTGCGTCTCGAGAGTTTCTCTCGCTGCGCGCGAGCTGACGCGCACGAGCATCACATTTCAGCCGCGGCGCCACATGAACACCAGCTCCACCTGCCGGCGGCTCTCAGTACTGCAGAGAAGTGCTTGCACAGGCTCACGAGCGTTTCACAATACCACATAACATACTACATATATATATATAAAAAAAAAACTGCAAATGTGTCTCATCCTCAGGAACATTTCGGAATGTTGACATTATAAAAATGCTGGTCACTGATTGTTGAGGTGAGGGACAAAACATGTGTTAGAATTATACAATGCTTTATTTTTAAACCGATGTGATGTCTCGGCTAATGATCCGTGTAGTAAAAAGTGGACCTTAAATTGTGTCAACTCCGTCAGACGCATTAAAATGTGTGCTATTTTCATCGGATCCATCCAAAAACAGTGTAAATTACGCAATACATTATGTAATAATGGTGTTCAGTAAAGGAGCAGAAATAAAAAATAATATTCTCTAATTATTTTCTTGGGTTAGGGTCTTAGGTTGGTGTTGACAAATACTGACGGAATTGATAAATACTTGACTAAGTTGATAAATACTGATGGTGGTGACAAATACTGACAGTGTTGACATGCTGATGGAGCTGACAAATACTTATGAGTGGACAAATACTTACGGAGTGGACAAATACTAACAGTGCTGACAAATACTGACAGAGTTAAATACTGACGGAGTTAAATACTGACGGAGCTGACAAATACTGACGGAGTTAACAAATACTGATGGAGTTGAAGAATACTGGCAGTGTTGACATACTGATGGAGCTGACAAATACTTATGAGTGGACAAATACTTATGAGTGGACAAATACTTACGGAGTTGACAAATACTAACAGTGCTGACAAATACTGACAGAGTTAACAAATACTGACGGAGTTAAAAAAAAATTCTGACGGAGCTGACAAATACTGATGGAGTTGAAGAATACTGGCAGTGTTGACATACTGACGGAGTTAACAAATACTAACAGTGCTGACAAATACTAACAGTGCTGACAAATACTGACAGAGTTGACAAATACTTACGGAGTTGACAAATACTGGCAGTGCTGACAAATACTGACGGAGTTGACAAATACTGACAGAGTTAACAAATACTAACAGTGCTGACAAATACTGACGAGTTAACAAATACTTACGGAGTTGACAAATACTAACAGTGCTGACAAATACTGACAGAGTTGACAAATACTTACGGAGTTGACAAATACTAACAGTGCTGACAAATACTGACGGAGTTGACAAATACTGACAGAGTTAACAAATACTAACAGTGCTGACAAATACTGACGAGTTAACAAATACTTACGGAGTTGACAAATACTAACAGTGCTGACAAATACTGACAGAGTTGACAAATACTTACGGAGTTGACAAATACTAGCAGTGTTGACATACTGATGGAGTTGACAAATACTAACAGTGCTGACAAATAATGACGAGATAACAAATACTTACGAAGTTGACAAATACTAACAGTGCTGACAAATACTGACAGAGTTAACAAATACTTACGGAGTTAACAAATACTTACGGAGTTGACAAATACTAACAGTGCTGACAAATACTGACGGAGTTAAATACTGACGGAGTTAAATACTGACGGAGCTGACAAATACTGACGGAGTTAACAAATACTGATGGAGTTGAAGAATACTGGCAGTGCTGACAAATACTGACGGAGTTGACAAATACTGACAGAGTTAACAAATACTAACAGTGCTGACAAATACTGACGAGTTAACAAATACTTACGGAGTTGACAAATACTAACAGTGCTGACAAATACTGACAGAGTTGACAAATACTTACGGAGTTGACAAATACTAACAGTGCTGACAAATACTGACGGAGTTGACAAATACTGACAGAGTTAACAAATACTAACAGTGCTGACAAATACCGACGAGTTAACAAATACTTACGGAGTTGACAAATACTAACAGTGCTGACAAATACTGACAGAGTTGACAAATACTTACGGAGTTGACAAATACTGGCAGTGTTGACATACTGATGGAGTTGACAAATACTAACAGTGCTGACAAATAATGACGAGATAACAAATACTTACGAAGTTGACAAATACTAACAGTGCTGACAAATACTGACAGAGTTAACAAATACTTACGGAGTTAACAAATACTTACGGAGTTGACAAATACTAACAGTGCTGACAAATACTGACAGAGTTGACAAATACTTACGGAGTTGACAAATACTGGCAGTGTTGACATACTGATGGAGTTGACAAATACTAACAGTGCTGACAAATAATGACGAGATAACAAATACTTACGAAGTTGACAAATACTAACGGTGCTGACAAATACTGACAGAGTTAACAAATACTTACGGAGTTGACAAATACTAACAGTGCTGCCAAATACTGACAGAGTTAACAAATACTGACAGAGTTAACAAATACTGATGGAGTTGAAGAATACTGGCAGTGTTGACATACTGACGGAGTTAACAAATACTAACAGTGCTGACAAATACTGACAGAGTTGACAAATACTTACGGAGTTAACAAATACTAACAGTGCTGACAAATACTGACAGAGTTAACAAATACTGATGGAGTTGAAGAATACTGGCAGTGTTGACATACTGACGGAGTTAACAAATACTGACAGAGTTAACAAATACTGATGGAGTTGAAGAATACTGGCAGTGTTGACATACTGATGGAGCTGACAAATACTTATGAGTGGACAAATACTTACGGAGTTGACAAATACTAACAGTGCTGACAAATACTGACAGAGTTAACAAATACTGACGGAGTTAAAAAATTCTGACGGAGCTGACAAATACTGATGGAGTTGAAGAATACTGGCAGTGTTGACATACTGACGGAGTTAACAAATACTAACAGTGCTGACAAATACTGACAGAGTTGACAAATACTTACGGAGTTGACAAATACTGGCAGTGCTGACATACTGACGGAGTTAACAAATACTTACGGAGTTGACAAATACTAACAGTGCTGACAAATACTGACGGAGTTGACAAATACTGACAGAGTTAACAAATACTAACAGTGCTGACAAATACTGACGAGTTAACAAATACTTACGGAGTTGACAAATACTAACAGTGCTGACAAATACTGACAGAGTTGACAAATACTTACGGAGTTGACAAATACTGGCAGTGTTGACATACTGATGGAGCTGACAAATACTAACAGTGCTGACAAATAATGACGAGATAACAAATACTTACGAAGTTGACAAATACTAACAGTGCTGACAAATACTGACAGAGTTAACAAATACTTACAGAGTTGACAAATACTAACAGTGCTGCCAAATACTGACAGAGTTAACAAATACTGACAGAGTTAACAAATACTGATGGAGTTGAAGAATACTGGCAGTGTTGACATACTGACGGAGTTAACAAATACTAACAGTGCTGACAAATACTGACAGAGTTGACAAATACTTACGGAGTTAACAAATACTAACAGTGCAGACAAATACTGACAGAGTTAACAAATACTGATGGAGTTGAAGAATACTGGCAGTGTTGACATACTGACGGAGTTAACAAATACTAACAGTGCTGACAAATACTGACAGAGTTGACAAATACTTACGGAGTTGACAAATACCAACAGTGCTGACAAATACTGACGGAGTTGACAAATACTTACGGAGTTAACAAATTCTGACAGAGCTGACAAATACTGACAGAGTTAACAAATACTGACAGTTTTGGCGGTGCTAACAAATACTCACTGAGTTGACAAACACTGACGGAGTTGACAAATATACAGCAAATCTAAATATAATCATGAAACATCAGAGACATCATTGTTTGTATAAAATATAAAAAAATATAAAACTTCCAGGACAATGTATTCCACTTTGAGATCCACAATGAACAGTAAATAGTAAGAGGTCCTCAGAGTTAAAGATGACCAAGACACCGCCTGATTTATTCAGAATTATAAAAATCCCGACGGAGTTGAGGTAAAGAGAGGACTTTGACAGACATTTTTTGTGGAAAATAGAATTCAAGACTTACTTTTTGTCATGTTTGATATATTTCAATACCTTTCAATTTAAAAGTGTATTTTTGAATTTGTAGCATTTTTTAACACTTTGTTTGGCAATTTTACATTGTGACCTCATGCTAAGGACAGGCCAAATTACATTTAAAATGATTTAAAAATCAAAGCAATGAATGAAAAGTATCCAGATTTCCTTTAGATGTAACTTTAAGCATTTTTATTTTGATGAATTTATTTATTTTTAACATATATTTTAACATTTTGTGTGCAAGTCATATGTTGTCCCTTATCTCAAGAATGAGTGACAATGTTTGTTTGTTTGTTTGTTTGGAGGACCCTGTAAACATGATGATATATGAATGTGGTAAATGTTCAGTACCGTGACAATCCTGAACCTTTGGCCAACAGTGATTATAAATATTACAGTAAGAACAAAGATGAGGGTTACCATCTGCACACAGAACAAAGAGCATTTGAATGTAGTGTAAATAAAACTTTATTAGTTGTCTTAAAATGTATTAACCACCTCAAAGTGCCCTATGACAGATTTATAGCTCTTTTTCATCAATGATTATTTACAATATGAAGCGTGGTTCCAATTAGTCAGTTTCCCCGAAAATAGAGTATTAAGTTACAAAAAGAAAAACAAGAAAAGCATAATAAACAATCAGCGTACTATGAGCCTGTCTTTATATTGTACATGTGCTGTGCAGAGAGTTAAAGGGTAATCTCATCTTACCTTAAAACAGAAAAAGAAGAATACAAACCGTGATTCAGAATCAACCAAACTGAAACTTACAATCAAACTTATTGCACAAGTCTTTAAATCGTACAAATGCAGCTTTAAAAAAGAACAGTCTAACCATAAACAAACAAAAAAAAGAAAAGAAAGAGAAAGCAAGAAAGAACCATGTAATAAATTATTTTCTGGAAAGCTACAAATTTAAGAATATCCTTTAAATTTTATCTCAGTGTCTTGATCTAACCTATGTCCCTTGTACCAGTAGCCCTACACACACACACACACAGCTCTCTCTCTCACACACACACACACACACACACACACACACACACACACACGTAGGCCGGGTAGTTTCATGTCAGCAGCATCCCTCAGCAGCAGCAGGAGAATCGGTGGTTTTGTCAGGCAGGTTCAGGCACGGTTCTGGTCGCACCTCACCGGAGCCAAGGCTGTAAAACACACAGATGGGGAACAGAAGCCCAGTTACTTTTTGCTGCAGGGACATGCATTAAAATTAGCAGCCAAAAACTACAACAGAAAGAGCGCGGGGGGGTTTGATTTCAAATCAATGTTGTTCTTTTTGAACTTATTTAACTCTCTTCAACATTGAGGAGTTTATTGAGCATCAAATCATCATATCAGAATGATTTCTGAAGGATCATGTGGCACTGAAGGAGTAATATGGCAAACCGTTTTGACTTTTATTCATTCTCAGGATTTGAACTTTCACTAGTTAAAATGTTCATTCTTGATATCAGGAACTAGATTTCCACTAGTAACAATGACAATTTCTGATATCAATATCATTTCTGATATCTGAAAATGAATTCCTGATATCAATCTCATTTCTGATATCTGAAATGAATTCCTGATATCAATATCATTTCTGATATCTGAAAATGAATTCCTGATATCAATATCATTTCTGATATCTGAACATGAATTCCTGATATCAATATCATTTCTGGTATCTGAAAATGAATTCCTGATATCAATATCATTTCTGATATATGAAATGAATTCCTGATATCAATATCATTTCTGATATCTGAAAATGAATTCCTGATATCAATATCATTTCTGATATCTGAACATGAATTCCTGATATCAATATCATTTCTGGTATCTGAGAATGAATTCCTGATATCAATATCATTTCTGGTATCTGAAAATGAATTCCTGATATCAATATCATTTCTGATATCTGAACATGAATTCCTGATATCAATATCATTTCTGATATCTGAAAATGAATTCCTGATATCAATATCATTTCTGATATCTGAAAATGAATTCCTGATATCAATATCATTTCTGAGATCTGAAAATGAATTCCTGATGTCAATATCATTTCTGAGATCTGAAAATGAATTCCTGATATCAATATCATTTCTGATATCTGAACATGAATTCCTGATATCAATATCATTTCTGATATCTGAAAATGAATTCCTGATATCAATATCATTTCTGATATCTGAAAATGAATTCCTGATATCAATATCATTTCTGAGATCTGAAAATGAATTCCTGATGTCAATATCATTTCTGAGATCTGAACATGAATTCCTGATATCAATATCATTTCTGATTTCTGAAAATGAATTCCTGATATCAATATCATTTCTGAGATCTGAAAATGAATTCCTGATGTCAATATAATTTCTGAGATCTGAAAATGAATTCCTGATATCAATATCATTTCTGATATCTGAAAATGAATTCCTGATATCAACATCATTTCTGATATCTGAAAATGAATTCCTGATATCAATATCATTTCTGATATCTGAACATGAATTCCTGATATCAATATCATTTCTGATATCTGAAAATGAATTCCTGATATCAATATCATTTCTGATATCTGAACATGAATTCCTGATATCAATATCATTTCTGGTATCTGAACATGAATTCCTGATATCAATATCATTTCTGATATCTGAACATGAATTCCTGATATCAATATCATTTCTGGTATCTGAACATGAATTCTTGATATCAATATCATTTCTGATATCTTAAATGAATTCTTGATATCAATATCATTTCTGATATCTGAAATGAATTCCTGATATCAATATAATTTCTGATATCTGAAAATGAATTCCTGATATCAATATAATTTATGAAATCTGAAAATGAATTCCTGATATCAATATAATTTATGATATCTGATTATGAATTCCTGATATCAATATCATTTCTGATATCTGAAAATGAATTCCTGATATCAATATCATTTCTGATATCTGAAAATGAATTCATGATATCAATATCATTTCTGATATCTGAAATGAATTCCTGATATCAATATAACTTCTGATATCTAAAACGGCTTTCTTACTAGTAACACATTCATGATATCAGAAATGAACATTTTTATTAGTAGCAATTCAGTTGTTGATATCAAGAATAGACATTTGCACTAGTAACAATGTAATTGTTGATATCAGAAATTTGCATTTTTACTATAGTATTCCTGATATGTGAAACTGGAATTTCAACTAGTAAGGAATGAATTCTTGATATCAACAATTGAATTTGAATGCTAGCCTATGACGAGATTTCACTACTGAAAATACTATTCTTGATTTCAACAATTATAGTTTATACTAGTGAAAATGTAATTGTTGATATCACAAGTTCATATCCTGAAAATGAATAAAAGTCAAAACGGCTTGCCATATTAATTTAATGGAACACTATAAAGGAAACACTGTAGGAACCTGATAACAAACCATAAAGTATTGGACAAGAAACACATATGTGCTTCATTTAGTGTTTGATCGGCTCCCTTTCTGCACACGAACCAACCGTGAGGAGCTGCACATGCAGACAGAACATCAGTACACACATCTGGGACACCGGCTTCACTCCGTTTGTTAACATATGGATGGAAGGTTACGGAGCGTCTTTGAAGGTTACGTTTAAACTCACAGCTGCGTCTGCAACACTGAACACACAGCTCACCATCACACGGGAATCCTCCCGCTCCAGAACCTTCTGCGCCTGGTCCGGAGGAAACTTCAGCATGGATGTGATGACTTTGGCCATAGTCTGAAGAAACAAAATGCAGAGTGAGAAGATGAAATGATCTCCAACTCAAATCAGCATCTCACAGTTATTTACGAGCAAGAAATGACAGCTTAAAATGATTTAAGTCATGTTGCCGCTCTTTTTATAATCTCATCTTTATGTGTCTAAATGTGTGAAAGCTCGTTTCTGCCACTGAACAAAAAATAACTAAAAGGGTAACTGCACGCAATTCCGACTTTATATCTCGAAATTCCGACTTTATATCTCGAAATTCCGACTTTATATCTCGAAATTCTGACTTTATATCTCACAATTCTGACTTTATATCTCGAAATTCCGACTTTATATCTCACAATTCTGACTTTATATCTCGAAATTCCGACTTTATATCTCGAAATTCTGACTTTATATCTCGCAATTCTGACTTTATATCTCACAACTCTGACTTTATATCTCGCAATTCTGACTTTATATCTCGAAATTCTGACTTTATATCTCGCAATTCTGACTTTATATCTCACAACTCTGACTTTATATCTCACAATTCTGACTTTATATCTCACAATTCTGACTTTATATCTCGCAATTCTGACTTTATATCTCGCAATTCTGACTTTATATCTCGAAATTCTGACTTTATATCTCGCAATTCCGACTTTATATCTCGCAATTCCGACTTTATATCTCACAATTCTGACTTTATATCTCACAATTCTGACTTTATATCTCGCAATTCCGACTTTATATCTCGCAATTCCGACTTTATATCTCGCAATTCCGACTTTATATCTCGCAATTCCGACTTTATATCTCACAATTCTGACTTTATATCTCGAAATTCCGACTTTATATCTCGCAATTCCGACTTTATATCTCGCAATTAGGACTTTATATCTCGCAATTCCGACTTTATATCTCGCAATTCCGACTTTATATCTCGCAATTCCGACTTTATATCTCGAAATTCCGACTTTATATCTCGAAATTCCGACTTTATATCTCGAAATTCTGACTTTATATCTCACAATTCTGACTTTATATCTCGAAATTCCGACTTTATATCTCGCAATTCTGACTTTATATCTCACAACTCTGACTTTATATCTCGCAATTCTGACTTTATATCTCGAAATTCTGACTTTATATCTCGCAATTCCGACTTTATATCTCGCAATTCCGACTTTATATCTCGCAATTCCGACTTTATATCTCGCAATTCCGAATTTATATCTCGCAATTCCGACTTTATATCTCGCAATTCCGAATTTATATCTCGCAATTCCGACTTTTATATCTCTCAATTCTGTCTTTATATCTCGCAATTCTGACTTTATATCTCACAACTCTGACTTTATATCTCACAATTCTGACTTTATATCTCACAATTCTGACTTTATATCTCACAATTCTGACTTTATATCTCTCAATTCTGACTTTATATCTCACAATTCTGACTTTATATCTCGCAATTCTGACTTTATATCTCGCAATTCTGTCTTTATATCTCGAAATTCTGACTTTATATCTCGCAATTCTGACTTTATATCTCGCAACTCTGACTTTATATCTCACAACTCTGACTTTATATCTCACAATTCTGACTTTATATCTCACAATTCTGACTTTATATCTCACAATTCTGACTTTATATCTCGCAATTCTGACTTTATATCTCGCAATTTTGTCTTTATATCTCGAAATTCTGACTTTATATCTCGCAACTCTGACTTTATATCTCGCAACTCTGACTTTATATCTCGCAATTCTGACTTTATATCTCGCAATTCTGACTTTATATCTCGCAATTCCGACTTTATATCTCGCAATTCCGACTTTATATCTCGCAATTCCGACTTTATATCTCGCAATTCCGACTTTATATCTCGCAATTCCGACTTTATATCTCGCAATTCCGACTTTATATCTCGCAATTCCGACTTTATATCTCGCAATTCCGACTTTATATCTCGCAATTCCGACTTTATATCTCGCAATTCCGACTTTATATCTCGCAATTCCGAATTTATATCTCGCAATTCCGACTTTTATATCTCTCAATTCTGTCTTTATAACTTGCAGTTCTGACTTTTCTCAGAATTGTGAAATGTTTTCCTCGAAATTACGAGAAAAAAATTCAGAATTGTGATATTTAAAGTCGCAATTCCATTTTTCATTTTTTATTAAAAACATCTATTTTAATAGATATTTTTATTATCTATTTATAACTTCTGAACGATTAGTCCAAAGATCAAAAAGTGGTCTCGTTACATTCGGGCCGTCGAGCAGAGGTCGAACGATGTCCTATTTTCCCATATCGGCTATTTTGAATTCTGTCGCAAAATGCTGTATTTTACGAACGCATGAACGTATCATTATGGAACTCGGTATGGTGATCGGCACAATCCCCGAAATAGAAGAGAGGTGAAAAAGATTATTTACATATAACTTTTATTTTCAGAGGAATATCTCCTTGCCGAGTCCAACGATACCAAACATGCAAGGTTTCGCCTTAAGGTTAGTGCAACGTTGTAATTTAACGCTCATTAAACGTTGCCAAATGTGAACATTTTGATAGTATGTGGCAAAAAAATGCAATCTAAATATAAATGTCTATAACTCCTAAACGAAATGAGATATTTTCACCAATTTTGACACGATTATGTATGGGCGCGCTCTGAGGACACACACAAAAAGCAGTGGGACTGCGCCACTGGGTGGCGCTATAATTGAACAAAACATGAAAGCTTCCTTGTTTTCTTCTGTTGTGCTTGATGCCTTAATTGCTACTTGCAGCTATATTATATTTATTTTTGTTTTACTTTTGTTCATTTTAGTACTTAAGCCAGTTTTATCTCAGTTAACAAAAACCATTTTTATAATGTTAGTTTTGGTTAACAGCAACAACACTGCCGGCCATCTTTAACGGATCCGCTGCTCCTCACTGTTCTGTGAGCAATTACATCTCACAAAGACAAAAAGCTCATTATCTGCGGCCTGCTGGGTAATCAGCCCTGGATAGAGCTGCCAGCGTTCATGTGCCCGTACACGGCGCTAATCAGAACCAGAACAGCCATTTACCCCGAGCAACTCTCTTAAAATGGCAGGCGTTACTGGGTCATGTGATGAGAATAGGCCCACTGGGTTGGTCACCGGACATCCTCTCTGACAGGGAGGCCGTTGTGATGTCATAAGGACCGACTGTTTATTAGCAACTAGGGGGAATCCTGCTGGCTTTAGGGCGGCATCGTGAGGGCTGTTAATTAGTCCTGGCTAAACGGACACGACTCGCTAATTAGGGTCCCGCTAAATGGACACGAAATTGGGAGTTTTCATGGGAATGAATAATTTTATAGGCTGGCATCCGGACTCCCCGTCACACTTATTTACTGCATCCTTCCTCTAACAAATGGCATTATTATGCGGTGGAAAACTTTGTGCATTGTGGGAAAGAACAATATGATCAAGTGAAAGTTGGGAAGCCCTACACAGAGCTATATTTTGCATTATTATATTGGATAAATATTATTTAATATAACCAAAATTTCAAAAAATGGTTAAAAAAATCTGACATCCTCAGATCCTATTCTGAATTGGCTTTTATTTTGATATTTTGACGTTTTCGTTTATTTAGCTTTCTTTTATTTCCATTTTTGTTTTAGGCATTTCAGCTCTTCAGCTTAATATCATTCATTTCAAAGAGTTGCCAAGGCAGCATTTTTAATTTAAGTTCTCATTTAATATTTATATTTATTTAAGCTAACTTATAGTTTTAGTTAACACTGATCCTCATGCAAGCTAACTTTAGTTAATATAAAATATTAGTAATATTAATAAAAAGTTCATATTTAACCCTTGTGCATTGTTCAAATTCACGACCCTTTCGTTCTGTTCGTGGCTGAAAACAGCTTTAAAAATGTATCAGATAAATATTTTTTTTGCTTAAATCTATTAATCAGCCTCAGTCCTGATCAAAACTACTAAATATAAAAAAAAATTCAGGATTTTAACTCTTTAAAACGTTAAAATCTGATGCTGCACAAAAAACTAACAATGTTGTTTCTAATCTTTGACACGTTTTTTCCCAAATCAGTGACATCATTTATGAATTTGGCAATTAAAGAGTTAAAATCCTGATTTTTTTTTTTTTTAAATTTAGTCGTTTTGATCAGGACTGAGGTTGATTAATAGATTTAAGCAAAAAAATATTGATCTGATACATTTTTAAAGCAGTTAAAATCAAGGGTGGTGAATTTGCCCACAGAGTTCTGTTGAGTTTTTGAACATTTTCAAAGCATTTTCCCAAAATATGTGTCAAAATAAGATGTGTCACCAAAAATCATTCCATTTGCTGAAAGTTACGGCCAAATTAAGACTCAAAAATTCCCCACGGCGGATGAAAACATCCCGAACAGCACATGAGGGTTAAAAAATAAATAAATTAGTAGTCTTCCACCAAAGTGTAAAAAAAATAACACCTTTGTCTCTCTTCCCATCATGTACTCAAACATGACCTTCCGGAGGTACTCGTATTCGGTGGGCTCGGAGAAGGGGTCGCCGCTGTTGTGTGACATATCTGTAGAGACAAATCAGAATCGTCATCATGGCTCCTGTAAGCTCAGTGTTACATGAAACGGTCCGTTTATAAAGCACAGCCCGTACAAAAACCTCATTCAGTCGAGATCTGCTGAACACTGCTCCGTCAGGCCCGTAATTACAACCAGAGCAGCCAGATGACGAACGTACAAACCCTCCAAACACTCAACCAGCATCTTATAACAGTGGAACCAACAGAGTCAGATAAAAAAGGACGGTTTAATCGTTTCAAATCCGAGCAAGAGTCAATCACTCATAACCTGCACTGGTGATGGAGGGCAACTTTCCTCTGCTTTGACATGAATAAGATAAGCATGTGTTCACACACCCGATACATTCATTAAACGCACACCCGCGACCTCCGCATGGCAATAATCAGTCCGTAAATCAGACGCGCCTCACTTCCAGTCACAGCAGTTAAGGGTTCCAGCTCGCAGCAACACTGGAAACAACATAATGACAGCATTGTGGTTCAATACAAGAAGCTTTGGCCCAATCTAGGTGGGGGCCTTTCCGTTTTCCACCCCGCTTTTAATGGATAAAGAAGTGAGAGCAGAAACGTAACGGGAGACGCCGAGACCGTGAATGAACAAAAACGAACTTGAGCTATTTTTAAAAAAAGCATGTCATAAAGTCGGCGATGGGTGGGCAGGTTTCTGCGCGGTTGATGCCATGGAAAACATGACGCGAAATACCTTCAGGAACACCAGAACTTTAGTGCAACCTCCACGCCTGACTTTAAAAACAAAAAACAGAACTACCCCAAACTTTTTCCAATGCTAGTATTTTTTTTTTTCTAAATCCTACACGAATTACAAGTAACTCGAGTTACATAATCAGATTAGAGTCAGTAGCAAAGAAATGCATTACTTTTAAAGGGGATCTATAATAACCTCTGGTGTCTCCAGAATGTGTGTGTGAAGTTTCAGCTCAAAATCCCCCACAGATCATTAATTATCGCTTGTCAAATTCGCCTCTATTTGTGTGTGTGTGTCCCTTTAAATGCAAATGAGCTGCCGCTCCAGAAGAGGGCGGAGCTTTAAAAACGGCTCAACAACAACAAAGCTGGAGAATCTCACGCAGACAAGATGAGGAAAGTGTTCAAACGGATGAAGTTTCTGAACGGTTCGTGGATAAATTGATGTTGATCGACTCGTTCATCTTTTGTGTTGAATCGACCCTCGTTTGGGAAGCGGTCCGGCGTAAAATGAACGACCCTCGACTACAACAACTCTAAAGCAGCCCGACATGGCCCCGCCCCCTTTGATGAGTGTTCTCAGAGGCGGGGTTTGTGATGTCACCAACCCAGGAAGAAGCTGGTTGTAGTTCCTACCTGTTGTTCTAAAAAAACAAGTTCTGTAAAAGAATATTGAACTTTGAGTGTCGAACTTCGCAGATTTCTGAGTTAAAAAAGTCAGTTAAAAAAAAGTCAAATCAAGAATGCCTTTAAATACACAACAAAATATCTGACTTTTTCAAATAAGTAATGCAAGTTACTTTGTTTTCCCATGTATCGACTGAAAGCTCTTCTGTCCACATGTTGAGGGACCGACGTCTTCTCAGCGAACCTTCGACGATCCAGTTCAAACACACTAACAAGTAAAAATGACTTCAGAAAAACATTTGTCCTCAGCCTGAAGCTTATTCATTTCACTTTTGGTGTGAAAGGGCCTGTGCATTTGTGCACTTTTAAGTAACGCGAAAGTAATGTAACACACAGGGTTGAGGAGTAACAAATACAAGTCACTTAGTGACATATTTAAAACACTAAATGTGAGTGACTGTGTTTGATTTGAAATGGCTGGTAATCAGATTCCAGTTCCATCTGAAAAGTGTTTTAGATTACCAAAGTCATTACTTTGAGTTTTAATGTCATTTAAACAGCGATTGCTGATTCTCTGACTCTGACCGTCTGAAAAAGACGAGTTCAGTTTCATGTTTTCACTGTTTTCATGTTTTGAGAGTCATTTTATAATTCACTCGTCACTGCGACTTTTTCTCACTATTTGTTTTTTTCCCTCACAATTCTGACTTCTTTTTCTCACAATTGAGAGATTTAAACTCATAATTGCAAGTTATAAAGTCAGAATTGTTTCTTGCAATTGTGAATTTAGTATGAGTTTATATCTCATAATTCTGACTTTTCTCAATATTGTCAGTTTATATCCCATAATTCTGACTTTTCTCAATATTGTCAGTTTATATCTCATAATTCTGACTTTTCTCAATATTGTCAGTTTATATCCCATAATTCTGACTTTTCTCAATATTTTCAGTTTATATCTCATAATTCTGACTTTTCTCAATATTGTGAGTTTATATCTCATAATTCTGACTTTTCTCAATATTGTCAGTTTATATCTCATAATTCTGACTTTTCTCAATATTGTCAGTTTATATCTCATAATTCTGACTTTTCTCAATATTGTCAGTTTATATCCCATAATTCTGACTTTTCTCAATATTGTCAGTTTATATCCCATAATTCTGACTTTTCTCAATATTGTCAGTTTATATCTCATAATTCTGACTTTTCTCAATATTGTCAGTTTATATCCCATAATTCTGACTTTTCTCAATATTGTCAGTTTATATCTCATAATTCTGACTTTTCTCAATATTGTCAGTTTATATCTCATAATTCTGACTTTTCTCAATATTGTCAGTTTATATCCCATAATTCTGACTTTTCTCAATATTGTGAGTTTATATCTCATAATTCTGGCTTTTCTCAATATTGTGAGTTTATATCTCATAATTCTGACTTTTCTCAATATTTTCAGTTTATATCTCATAATTCTGACTTTTCTCAATATTGTCAGTTTATATCCCATAATTCTGACTTTTCTCAATATTGTCAGTTTATATCTCATAATTCTGACTTTTCTCAATATTGTCAGTTTATATCCCATAATTCTGACTTTTCTCAATATTTTCAGTTTATATCTCATAATTCTGACTTTTCTCAATATTGTCAGTTTATATCTCATAATTCTGGCTTTTCTCAATATTGTGAGTTTATATCTCATAATTCTGACTTTTCTCAATATTGTGAGTTTATATCTCATAATTCTGACTTTTCTCAATATTTTCAGTTTATATCTCATAATTCTGACTTTTCTCAATATTGTCAGTTTATATCTCATAATTCTGGCTTTTCTCAATATTGTCAGTTTATATCCCATAATTCTGACTTTTCTCAATATTGTCAGTTTATATCCCATAATTCTGACTTTTCTCAATATTTTCAGTTTATATCTCATAATTCTGACTTTTCTCAATATTGTCAGTTTATATCCCATAATTCTGACTTTTCTCAATATTGTCAGTTTATATCTCATAATTCTGACTTTTCTCAATATTGTCAGTTTATATCTCATAATTCTGACTTTTCTCAATATTGTCAGTTTATATCTCATAATTCTGACTTTTCTCAATATTGTCAGTTTATATCTCATAATTCTGACTTTTCTCAATATTGTCAGTTTATATCCCATAATTCTGACTTTTCTCAATATTTTCAGTTTATATCTCATAATTCTGGCTTTTCTCAATATTGTGAGTTTATATCTCATAATTCTGACTTTTCTCAATATTGTGAGTTTATATCTCATAATTCTGACTTTTCTCAATATTTTCAGTTTATATCTCATAATTCTGACTTTTCTCAATATTGTCAGTTTATATCCCATAATTCTGACTTTTCTCAATATTGTCAGTTTATATCCCATAATTCTGACTTTTCTCAATATTTTCAGTTTATATCTCATAATTCTGACTTTTCTCAATATTGTCAGTTTATATCCCATAATTCTGACTTTTCTCAATATTGTCAGTTTATATCTCATAATTCTGACTTTTCTCAATATTGTCAGTTTATATCTCATAATTCTGACTTTTCTCAATATTGTCAGTTTATATCTCATAATTCTGACTTTTCTCAATATTGTCAGTTTATATCTCATAATTCTGACTTTTCTCAATATTGTGAGTTTATATCTCATAATTCTGACTTTTCTCAATATTGTCAGTTTATATCTCATAATTCTGACTTTTCTCAATATTGTCAGTTTATATCTCATAATTCTGACTTTTCTCAACATTGTGAGTTTATATCTCATAATTCTGACTTTTCTCAATATTGTGAGTTTATATCTCATAATTCTGGCTTTTCTCAATATTGTGAGTTTATATCTCATAATTCTGACTTTTCTCAATATTGTCAGTTTATATCTCATAATTCTGACTTTTCTCAATATTGTCAGTTTATATCTCATAATTCTGACTTTTCTCAATATTGTCAGTTTATATCTCATAATTCTGACTTTTCTCAATATTGTCAGTTTATATCTCATAATTCTGACTTTTCTCAATATTGTCAGTTTATATCTCATAATTCTGACTTTTCTCAATATTGTGAGTTTATATCTCATAATTCTGGCTTTTCTCAATATTGTGAGTTTATATCTCATAATTCTGGCTTTTCTCAATATTGTGAGTTTATATCTCATAATTCTGACTTTTCTCAATATTGTGAGTTTATATCTCATAATTCTGACTTTTCTCAATATTGTGAGTTTATATCTCATAATTCTGACTTTTCTCAATATTGTGAGTTTATATCTCATAATTCTGACTTTTCTCAATATTGTGAGTTTATATCTCATAATTCTGACTTTTCTCAATATTGTGAGTTTATATCTCATAATTCTGACTTTTCTCAATATTGTGAGTTTATATCTCATAATTCTGACTTTTCTCAATATTGTGAGTTTATATCTCATAATTCTGACTTTTCTCAATATTGTGAGTTTATATCTCATAATTCTGACTTTTCTCAATATTGTGAGTTTATATCTCATAATTCTGACTTTTCTCAATATTGTGAGTTTATATCTCATAATTCTGACTTTTCTCAATATTGTGAGTTTATATCTCATAATTCTGACTTTTCTCAATATTGTGAGTTTATATCTCATAATTCTGACTTTTCTCAATATTGTGAGTTTATATCTCATAATTCTGACTTTTCTCAATATTGTGAGTTTATATCTCATAATTCTGGCTTTTCTCAATATTGTGAGTTTATATCTCATAATTCTGACTTTTCTCAATATTGTGAGTTTATATCTCATAATTCTGACTTTTCTCAATATTGTGAGTTTATATCTCATAATTCTGGCTTTTCTCAATATTGTGAGTTTATATCTCATAATTCTGACTTTTCTCAATATTGTCAGTTTATATCTCATAATTCTGACTTTTCTCAATATTGTCAGTTTATATCTCATAATTCTGACTTTTCTCAATATTGTGAGTTTATATCTCATAATTCTGACTTTTCTCAATATTGTGAGTTTATATCTCATAATTCTGACTTTTCTCAATATTGTCAGTTTATATCTCATAATTCTGACTTTTCTCAATATTGTCAGTTTATATCTCATAATTCTGACTTTTCTCAATATTGTGAGTTTATATCTCATAATTCTGACTTTTCTCAATATTGTGAGTTTATATCTCATAATTCTGACTTTTCTCAATATTGTGAGTTTATATCTCATAATTTTGACTTTTCTCAATATTGTGAGTTTATATCTCATAATTCTGACTTTTCTCAATATTGTGAGTTTATATCTCATAATTCTGGCTTTTCTCAATATTGTGAGTTTATATCTCATAATTCTGACTTTTCTCAATATTGTCAGTTTTTATCTCATAATTCTGACTTTTCTCAATATTGTGAGTTTATATCTCATAATTCTGACTTTTCTCAATATTGTCAGTTTTTATCTCATAATTCTGACTTTTCTCAATATTTTCAGTTTATATCTCATAATTCTGACTTTTCTCAATATTGTCAGTTTTTATCTCATAATTCTGACTTTTCTCAATATTGTGAGTTTATATCTCATAATTCTGACTTTTCTCAATATTGTCAGTTTTTATCTCATAATTCTGACTTTTCTCAATATTTTCAGTTTATATCTCATAATTCTGACTTTTCTCAATATTGTCAGTTTATATCTCATAATTCTGACTTTTCTCAATATTGTGAGTTTATCTCATAATTCTGACTTTTCTCAATATTGTCAGTTTATATCTCATAATTCTGACTTTTCTCAATATTGTGAGTTTATATCTCATAATTCTGACTTTTCTCAATATTGTCAGTTTATATCTCATAATTCTGACTTTTCTCAATATTGTGAGTTTATATCTCATAATTCTGACTTTTCTCAATATTGTGAGTTTATATCTCATAATTCTGACTTTTCTCAATATTGTGAGTTTATATCTCATAATTCTGACTTTTCTCAATATTGTGAGTTTATATCTCATAATTCTGGCTTTTCTCAATATTGTGAGTTTATATCTCATAATTCTGACTTTTCTCAATATTGTGAGTTTATATCTCATAATTCTGACTTTTCTCAATATTGTGAGTTTATATCTCATAATTCTGACTTTTCTCAATATTGTGAGTTTATATCTCATAATTCTGGCTTTTCTCAATATTGTGAGTTTATATCTCATAATTCTGACTTTTATCAATATTGTCAGTTTATATCTCATAATTCTGACTTTTCTCAATATTGTGAGTTTATATCTCATAATTCTGACTTTTCTCAATATTGTGAGTTTATATCTCATAATTCTGACTTTTCTCAATATTGTGAGTTTATATCTCATAATTCTGACTTTTCTCAATATTGTCAGTTTATATCTCATAATTCTGACTTTTCTCAATATTATGAGTTTATATCTCATAATTCTGATTTTTCTCAATATTGTGAGTTTATATCTCATAATTCTGACTTTTCTCAATATTGTCAGTTTTTATCTCATAATTCTGACTTTTCTCAATATTGTGAGTTTATATCTCATAATTCTGACTTTTCTCAATATTGTCAGTTTTTATCTCATAATTCTGACTTTTCTCAATATTTTCAGTTTATATCTCATAATTCTGACTTTTCTCAATATTGTCAGTTTTTATCTCATAATTCTGACTTTTCTCAATATTGTGAGTTTATATCTCATAATTCTGACTTTTCTCAATATTGTCAGTTTTTATCTCATAATTCTGACTTTTCTCAATATTTTCAGTTTATATCTCATAATTCTGACTTTTCTCAATATTGTCAGTTTATATCTCATAATTCTGACTTTTCTCAATATTGTGAGTTTATATCTCATAATTCTGACTTTTCTCAATATTGTCAGTTTATATCTCATAATTCTGACTTTTCTCAATATTGTGAGTTTATATCTCATAATTCTGACTTTTCTCAATATTGTCAGTTTATATCTCATAATTCTGACTTTTCTCAATATTGTCAGTTTATATCTCATAATTCTGACTTTATAACTCACAATTCTGAGGGGAAAAAGTCAGAATTGTGAGATAAAAACTCTCAATGATCTTTTTTGTGTTTGTTTCACACTTATTAGTATTCCAAAGTATTCTAAAGTATTTAGATGAAGTGACTAAATGTATTTTGTAATCTGCAGTGAAACACATTTTAAAAGTAACCCACCCAACCCTGGTGACACATTACATTCCATAAAAAGTAACGCAATTAGTTACTTTTTTTTAGGCAGCAAAACAAACACGACACATAGTAACTTTTCCCAACACTGATACGCATTCGAAGGCCCTCGGATGAGCAGTAAATCTCAGTACTGTCTCACAGCAGTGATGTAAGGATTAAGCAATAAGCGTTTGTGTGAAACATGCTTTACAGTACCCAGCATGCACAGAATCGGTTTGTGTCACGACGTCCTCCTCGCCTCATTAAACCCGTGAATGACGGGCAATTAGCAGAAGGAGCCGTGCGTCTTTCTGGAAAGTCCATTTAACCAGTGCTGAAGACACTGAGGTGACCGAACGTCCAGGATCAGACAGCTTGATGGAGAGCGCTGGAACTCGAGGTCCAAACAGGCCTTTGATCAGGAAGCATGGAGAAATGAGAGGCTAATAAATAACCCGACCTGTCCGACTGACCTCAGGACAGCCCAGCTGGGCGAACGGGACGAAACACGAGCCACGTCGGTCTCATGCTCAAAACAACACACGACCGCTAACACATGCTTAAACTGCTGACTGGATAAATAATACATCAAGAATACAAAAATCACCGAAAAGTGCACAGAAACATACAAACGCACAGTCAATTTGGACCACGAATGATTTTAGTGCTCCATCAAACGGGTCGTTTCTGACTAATGGGTGTTTATGGGAGGGTCAGATGGTCAAACAGACTTCATAAACTAGCCTTTAATGTAGAGGCCACACAGATAAGATGAAGGATAAATGGACAAGGTTTGTTTGTGCATAACGTTTGAAGAAGCCGTTTGGGAACTTATTTAGGTCATTTAACGCAGACAGACGATGACTTGATCTCTGTGTTTCTTTCTAAGGCTTCATAGACGCCTTTTTTAGGGACAAATTCAGCATTTGCAGATAAAGTAACTGCAGAAAGCGTTACGAAAAACTGTCGATGTTGAGAGGAAGAGCCGATCGGGGTCATTAAGATTGTGAAAAGTAAATCTGCTCTCCAAGAGTAAGTAATACAGTGTTTTTGATCAAATAAATGCACTGTTGGTGAGCAGATTTACTAATAATATGTGAAATAATATTACAGTTTAAATCAGCTGTTTTCTACGTGAATATATTGTAAATGTAATTCATATCCAAAACCCTAAATTCTCCTTTTTTTCAGGATTTCTTTGAAATCTTGGTAGGACGTACTATGTCATGATTACTGAATCTACACCCAGTATTCAATCGGTATTTTAACACTGTAAGTTCACGTACTGTAAAATAAATCTTTTATAAATGATCTATTTAGTGCATCCTGGCTGAAGAAACGCATTCATTTCTTTAAATAAAAATGTACTGACCTCAAATATATTTATAGACCACATGTTCACAATGCATTTAGAGGAAACGTGAATTAAATTGTTGTCTTTTTCCTCACTTTTTGTATCCCAAACCCACATGACACCCTTTGTTTTGGTGCCGAAGCGGACTCTGGTCGTTCGTGGGAACTGGGGAGAAACGCGGTCTGTGAAACCCATTCGATTCAGAGATGAGCTCTTTATTACACCAGCAGGGAAGGGCCGTGGAGGGGCAGATTTCCCTAAAACGCCGGCCTCGAGCTGCCCGTACGTCTGCATATGCGCGTGATTGATAGCGGGGTGTTAAAGCGCGGCTCTCCCGCGGTGACTGATCGCTCCGAGCTAGTGAGAATGAAGCTGGTTGCTCTGCCAAGGGTCAGTGTGCCACATCATTCATTAACTTCTGGGAGTCACAGGAGGTGCTTGACACGCATTTTACAGTCACTAGACGGCTAATACCCCCAAATTCATATTACAAACAGATAAATAAGACAGTAAATGACATCTGGATAACAGCTGGCTTCACAGACACGGTTCTGCTTGCTCCCAGCTAGACGATACAGCGTCGAAAAGCCAAAAACTTTTACGATGACGTACCTCTATATGTGCTTCCCAGGTGAGTCACCACTGCGTTTTTATGGGAGCGTCTTATTTTGTCTTCCAGAGCATGAATCTGGGAATAAATACAGTGTAAAAGTCATCTTAAGGTGTCTATATCTGTATATAGAGATTAAAAAAATAAGAAAAGAGAAATGCCATCAAGCACTTTAGTTTAGAGCCCAATTCTCACTATTAACAAGTTTCTTATTAGCATGAATATTACTAGAATATTAGTACTTATAAATAACTTATTAAATCCTGACCATATTCTACATCCCAAAATACCTAATAAGCAATATTTATGGGGTTTATTTAGGGTAAAAGTTGTAGTTAATAGTGAGAATTGGACCCTAAACTAACGTATGATCAAAATGCAGTGAAAATGGAGGTATTGGTAAACAATGACGCATGTTTAGTCACGTGACGCACATTGTACCCATGATTTAGCGATGTGTGATTCACTTTCTCAGTGTTGCTAAAGATACATCTTACTTTGAACAAAAACTTTGTATTACATTCCTGCAAATTTGCGATTGCTTCCGTGTCAAAACATTTGCTCTTTAACTAACTTAAAGGATTAGTTGACTTCGGAATGAAAATTTCCTGGTAATTCACTCTCCTCCATGTCATCCAAGATGTTCATGTCTTTCTTTCTTCAGAGGAAAAGAAATGAAGGTTTTTGAGGAGATTTTTCTCCATATAGTGGACTTCAATGGGGTTCAACGTGTTTCAGTGCAGCTTCAAAGACTCTACATGATCCCAGACGAGGAATTAGAGTCTGATCTAGAGAAACCATCGCACATTTTATAAAAAAAAAAAAAATTATACACTTTTTATCCACAAATGCTCGTCTTGCACTGCTCTGTGATGCGCCACACATCATGTAATCATGTTGGAAAGGTCATGTGATGTAGGCGGAAGTACCGATCCAGTGTTAATAAAGTGAACGTGTGAAGACTAAATCAAACAGCCTTTACAAAAAAAAGTAAAACAACATTGGACGATTTTGAGGAAAATATTCCAGGATTTTTCTCCATATAGTGGACTTCAATGGGGTTCAACGTGTTTCAGTGCAGCTTCAAAGACTCTACATGATTCAGACGAGGAATTAGAGTCTGATCTAGAGAAACCATCGCACATTTTATACAAAAAAAAAATAAATTATACACTTTTTATCCACAAATGCTCGTCTTGCACTGCTCTGTGATGCGCCACACATCACGTAATCACGTTGGAAAGGTCACGTGAAGTAGACGGAAGTACCGATCCAGTGTTTACAAAGCGAACGTGTGAAGACTAAATCAAACAGCCTTTACAAAAAACAGTAAAACAACTTTGGACGATTTTGAGGAAAATATTCCAGGATTTTTCTCCATATAGTGGACTTCAATGGGGTTCAACGTGTTTCAGTGCAGCTTCAAAGACTCTACATGATCCAGACGAGGAATAAGAGTCTGATCTAGAGAAACCATCGCACATTTTATAAAAAAAAAAAAAAATTATACACTTTTTATCCACAAATGCTCGTCTTGCACTGCTCTGTGATGCGCCACACATCATGTAATCATGTTGGAAAGGTCATGTGATGTAGGCGGAAGTACCGATCCAGTGTTAATAAAGTGAACGTGTGAAGACTAAATCAAACAGCCTTTACAAAAAAAGTAAAACAACATTGGACGATTTTGAGGAAAATATTCCAGGATTTTTCTCCATATAGTGGACTTCAATGGGGTTCAACGTGTTTCAGTGCAGCTTCAAAGACTCTACATGATCCCAGACGAGGAATAAGAGTCTGATCTAGAGAAACCATCGCACATTTATTATAAAAATAAAAATGATATACTTTTACACCACTGCTCTGTGATGCTCCACACATCACGTAATCATGTTGGAAAGGTCACGTGATGTAGGAGGAAGTACCGATCCAGAGTTTACACAGCAAACGCTCTTTACAAAAAAAGGTAAAACAATGATTTTGTACGATTTTGAAGTTGGAGGAGAAAATGAGATGGAGATTTTTCACCCCACCACAGTTCTTCCTCCTACGTCACGTCACACATGACCTTTCCAACATGATGACGTAATGTGTGGCGCATCACAGAGCAGTGCAAGACGAGCATTTGTGGATAAAAAGAATTATATTTTTTATAAAATGTGCGATGGTTTCTCTAGATCAGACTCTTATTCCTCGTCTGGATCATGTAGAGTCTTTGAAGCTGCACTGAAACTGACCTGTTGAACCCCATTGAAGTCCACTATATGGAGAAAAACCCTGGAATGTTTTCCTTTAAAACGTTTTCTTTTCCACTGAAGGAACATCTCGGATGACATGGAGTAAATCATCAGGAAATTGTCATTCAGAAGTGAACGAATCCTTCAGATTAGTAAATAACTAACAATAAGTGGTGAGATAAATTGCTAATAAAATGATCATGCCAGAAGAAAAGCATGAGAACTTCATTACATCTGGTCTCTCGGTTTCATTTTATGCATGTGCAGTGAGATGATTTAAGCACAGAGGTTTTGGAAAAGCCTTGATGAAAATACCGTTTTCAAATGTATCGTTTAAATTAGAGTAACTTCCCCACATTAGTAACAGGGTGAAGCCGGGTTATGAAAATAAAGCACGTCCAGCGTGTTCGTCTCCTCGTGTGAGTTTGCATTCGTGTGGGGTGAGAGAAACAGCATGAGAGCTGCTGTAACTGTTTGTAAAGTTGAAATAAGTGTAAACAGATGTGAGGTGTAATGAATGCAATCTCGTTTGGGTTTTACACAGCTGACGGGGAGCAGGAGCTCTGGGAACGTGACGGTGGCGAAACATTCTTTCACTTCTTTAGGGCCTAAAACATTCTTCTTCAACAGTTAGTTTTCTCATTGAGGTCAAGCTTTGTTGTTAAACTGTCAACAATGCATCCGGTTTAGCAGATCAGACTATCTTCACTTACCCTGTCATGGTATTCCTGCTCTTTTAGCCTGGCCTCGCTCAACATGGTTGTCTTTTCTGCAAGCTGAACCTGATTGGACAAAGAAAAGGAGTAGAGGTCAAACATGTAAAACTAGAGATGCGCCGATACCAACGCCTTTTATACCTTCTTTTAAATAATTTCATTATAATTAATCATTATATTTAGAAAGAAATGCAAAATAAAATTACTCAAATATGAACACACACAACTATGAATGTTACCAAACTCATAAATTACTATTAATGTTGAATATCAAACCGGTTTCTTGGCATTTTCTTTACACAAATCACAAATTGAGTGCATTTGTGCATCTCAAGTTGCTTATGTTCACTAAGGGCGATCAAAAATATATAGTAAAAAACTGTAATATTATGCATTTTTACTGAATTTTCAGCATCATTACTCCTTCAGTGTCACATGATCCTTCAGAAATCATTCCGATATGATGATCTGATGCTCAAGAAATTATTGTCAATGTTGAAAACAGCCTAATATTTTTGTGGAAAAGCTCAGAAGGAGCAGCATTTTTATACTTTTATAACATTATACATCAATTTTGATCGCTTCAAAGCTGAATTAAACTATTATTTAAATGTCAGTGTCCTGTTTTTAAAGAAAAAGATCTCTCTCTGAGCCAATTCATCAATACTAAGGTACAAAGGAACACATTAAACCGGAAAAAACAGATGAAAATAAACGTACCTTCAACTCATCAAGACCCTGAAACACAAAAGAGAATCAGCAGGTCATGTGACTGCATCACTACACATGAATATTAACGATCGGTTTGTAACTAGATTTTGTGGCGTTTGCCCACAGAAAAACTTGTGACATCAGACTGCAAAAATGCCGCACGGGCTCCGGACACACAAGGACCACTTTATCCTGAACAAGGTCCAGCTTTTTGCCTCTTTCCAAGCATGAGAGCGCACCGTGGCATAAATCTAACGGCTCGGGATGCTCTCCGAGGGGTTAATTGAGAACAGAGGCGGTCTGTTTAAGGCCTCTTTCTCAGGGATACGTCCCAAACCTTTGCAGGAAATTCACTCCTATGGCGTATGCTGGAGTGAGACTTTTACGCTGCAACCGAGAGCAAGTCAGACTGGAGGCTGTCAAGGTTAACTTTAGGTGTTTAGAGGCACTATTTGCTCTAACTACGGCTTTAACCCTTGTGTTGTGTTGCGGGTCAATTTGACCCGTTTGGATTTTCAAATTTTTTTTTCTTGATATTTTGTGACTTTTTCTCATTTATCATCATGCAAAGTTTCAACATGCTGGTGTTTTTTGACACACACAAACAAAATCACTGTTACGTTCGCCGGGTCAATTTGACCCGCATGTTTTAACGCTCTAAAGCAACTGACCCAAAATAATAACATTTATATTTTATTTTATTTTTTACTACCTTATGAAGCTAAAAAAAATGAGGTTTTCCACACTTATTTCAACACAGAAACATGTTTTAAGCAGCAGCGTGTGTGTGTGAAGTTCAGATCCAGAAACTTCTTGACTTTATGAAATGAGTTTATAGAACAGCCGACTTAGGAAAAGTACATATTTTCATTATACAGCCACATTTAATTGTTCAGATATGATGTTCTAAGAAAAAAAAAGTTAAAAAATTTACTTATTGTATTTAAAAATGATAGTGAAAATTTTTTGTGTTGTTAAAAACGTTTATTTTCAAATTTTGTCAAAACAATGTTTAAAAAACATTTTTATTAAATCATATCTTCATATATAATTTTTTTTTTTTTTTTTTTTTTTTTTTTTTTTGAGGAATTGTATTGAATCCAAACCCGCTCCCTAACGAGTGGACACAGAAATCCAACAGCGCATGAGGGTTAATGCTCATGCCACCTTCATACTTCCCATTCCTGAAGTCTACGAGCTCATCCCGTTCATGCGTTTTGCTGTCAGAACGAATGGGAATCAACGAGGATGTCATGTTTAAAGTTTAGGGCCCGCCAACTTGGAAATTCGAGTCAAATTATCTCAAAATGATCTCATCGTTAAGTAAATACGACACAAGCTCATGTCGACATCACACGCAGGAAACTCGTATTTACGATAATTCCGATAAAATGTAAAGGCGGCATTAATTTATTTGCAAATCAAATCCATATGGATCCATTTGTATGTTGGAATTATTGTCAAACCTCAATAAAACATGACATGAGCAAACACTATTGCTTTTCTATTATATTTATGCCTGTCGGGATTTTTTATCATTTTATTTGTACAAAATATTCACGGCCCTCAGAATATTTAGTTGCATGAATATCTGAACAACATATATCGAAATAAAGAACGAAGCCTCTGCTTTTAATTGAACAAAAATAATTTATTCTTTTTTTTTTTAATCAACATTTATATGTGGGCGAGTTTCATAACAAAGCAACATTTTGAATAAAAAAAGCTGAGAAAACTGCGTCTGGATGGGATTCAGAATGACGATCAAAACACAGATGGAGTGAATGGAGTCCATCAACACCCCCAAAGCGTCACATTCGGGAACTTTTTGATTCATATGCTGATCATGCTATTTTACATGTGCTTCTTTTTCCTGTGTTTTGATCGGGAGATTCGGGACTGTGCGTAATAGCGCCCCCTATCACATAACAGTGAAAACATGGATTTTCGGAAAATCAGAGTTACCCAAAAATGAAATTTGTGTCATTAATTCCTCTCCCTCGTGTCGTTCTACACCCGTAAGACGTTCGTTCATCTTCAGAACACAAATGAAGATTTTTTGATGAAATCTGATGGTTCAGTGAGTCTCTATTGATGAACACTTTCAATGTCCAGAAAGACATTAAAACATATTTAAATCAGGTCATGTGACTACAGTGGTTCAACCTTAATGTTATAAAGCGACGAGAATAACGACTAAAAAATAACGACTTTATTCAACAATATCTAGTGATGGACGATTTCAAAACACTGATTCATGAAGCTTCACGAATCTTTTGTTTCGAATCAGTGGTTCGGAGCGTGAATCAAAATGCCAAAGTCACGTGAATGATTGAAATTTCAAAACGCTCCGAATCGCTGATGACGTAACGAAGCCTCGTTGACTGAAATCACGTGACTTTGACGCTCCGAACGACTGATTCGACACAAAAGATTCGTGAAGCTTCATGAATCAGAGTTTTGAAATCGTCCCTCACTAGATATTGTTGAATAAAGTCGTTATTTTTTTAGTCGTTATTCTCGTCGCTTTATAACATTAAGGTTGAACCACTGTAGTCACATGACCTGATTTAAATATGTTTTATTGTCAATAGAGACTCACTGAACCATCGGATTTCATCAAAAATATCTTCATTTGTGTTCTGAAGATGAACGGAGGGTGTAGAACCACACGAGGGAGAGGAATTAATGCCAGAATTGAATGAAGTAGGGCCTTTTTTAATAATTAAATTCACATTAATGTAACATTTAATTCTCATTTGAACGTATATCCACACAAAATCCATAAATAAGTGTGTAAACGGAGGCTGTACCTGTGGGCCGCTGACACTCCTCTGCTGAAGCTCCTCCAACTCCTTCTGCACCTCCCACACGCGGCCGCCCATCTCCACCTCACGACTCTACAGGAAGACCAAGCAAAGGTGCAATTTTCCAGTGCCGTCTTCTCATATTGTATTAATTTTCCGGTTATAAACTCGGGTCTTAAAATGCATGGGTAAATAATCACATCTATAAGATGAGGAAATAATCCAATTACAAATAGTTGGCATATTTCTCTTCCAGGATGGATGTAAGCAGCATAAGGTCTGCATCATCCGCTACAGCTCTAGGGGGGAGTTTGCGCTGCTAGTCGACTGAGGTAAGTGTTTCCTGATGATATACAAACTATTAGCCGAAACCTGAACTTTCTGACTTTATGTGGAGGAATTTCACAAAAGCAAATCTTTCTTTCTATAAAATGTTCTCTGAAGCATCTGCAGGCCATTTCTCAGTCACAAAAGCCACGATTTCGCTTGGTTTTGCCGTACCTGAAGGACGTCTTCGTAACGCTGAACCGTTCTGTTCAGCTCTTCCTCCTTCTGGGCGATTATTTTCTGAAGCTGACTGACTTCATCCCGATGGCTATTTATAATCTCAGCCTCAACGCCTTGAGCTTTCTCTGTGTGGAAATAACAAGCGGGAAAGTACAGTGAGAAGACCTGACGTTACACTCGTATCCAGACTGGATGGATCAAATGTCAGGATTGAAAACATATGTGAATGTGACCAACTATGAGAACACAGTTCGTTCATGTCCACAATGCTTTCCAAGACTATTGGTACTTGTTCAGTAAAAGTAAGGAATACTCCCACTTCATTCATTTCCTGACATCCATTCTGTTCATTGTCCATCAAACAGAAAAGATTGTTCACAATGCCACTTTTGATATAAAGGAATGCCAAATGTTAAATGCCAAATGAGTTATTACTTTAAATATTTAAATGACCGTATTCTTTAAAGAACGCCATGGTATTATTCCTATCCCAATAGTGTCCGCAAAACCCGGTATTACCATGGTAGCATGAGCAATAAATGGTACTTTTGTGCTTATGCTCCTCTTACCAATGGTCTCCTTCACAGAACCTTCCAGTTCCTTTTCCTTCAGGGCCATTTGGGTGTTGAACTCCCTCATTAACTGCTTCAGAGAAGAGTTGTGTCTCATTTCCATGTCTTCCATTTCAAGCCTATTAAAACAAAGACCACCAATCGTATGAACCCCAGGAACATCGATGTAGGAGAAAAATATGCATCCTTTACATCCATGAGAGACATAAAATACTCCCCACCTGCTTCTAAAACACAACAGGAAGAAATGTCACATAAATCTTACTTGAGCTTCTTCTCGTTTTCCTCAGCCATCTCCTTTTTCAGGAAATCCAGCTCCTTCTCATGCTCTTTCCTTAGAGACCGGAGGTCTTTTTGTAGTCTGGTGTAATCTTTGTGGAGCTTCTGCTTCTCATTCTCAGCCTCGATCAGTTTTCTCTGGAGCTCATTCTCTGAGGTGTTTGCATCGTTGATCAGGCACTCGCTATCGCTCTCCCCGTTTCCTTGAGGTGAACTCTGCGGTGCTTTTAGCTGGTTTTCTTTCTCTTCTAACCTCTGCTGTAAATCTTGGAGCTTCTCCTCATATTCCTTCACCAACGAGTCCTTCTGACTCGTCCAGTCGTCTTGGTCCCTGGCAGTGTCTAACATTGCCGGCTCCATTCCTAATCTACCGCTGGTCATTTGCACTTCAGAAACATGTTCATTCTCCACTTGTTTCTCCTTTATCTGTTCTTGAAGATCCAGGCATGTCTGTTGAAGCTCTTGCACTCGAGCTGTCTGCTCGAGCAGGTCCGCTTTAAGGCGACTTACCTCGGTTTGGTAGCTTGTGATCTGTTCATTAGAATCCAAAAGTTTGGTCTCGAGCTCCTCAAGTCTGGAGGAAGCTTCTCTTGCAGCAAAAGCAGACTGCTCTTCCTTTGAGGACGCGTCTTTATGAAGAACAGCAAGCTTCTCTTCATACATATCTTTTAAGTGTTGCAGAGAGGCCTGTCTTTCCTCATTTTCTTTCTGCTGCAATTCTTGTAGATGTTTTGAATGCTCTTCCTTTAACTTTGCGGTGGCCTCTTCAATCGTCTTCTCAATTTCCTCTAGAGACTTTACACGCTCTTCCTTTTCAGTCTGGGTTTGCTTCATGCCGTCCAACTGCATCTGCAGGTCTTTGATTGCCTGCTCCTTTTCCTCGATTTGTGATGTCAACTGTTTACGAATCATGCCAATCTTCTGCTCTGCCTTCTTCTTCAACTCGGCTACTTTCCCAGCCGTCTCGGAGGACGCCTTTTCCTGGGCCGCCTTCACCGCCTCGTCTTTCGCCCTCAGAATCTCCGCCTTCTCCCTCTCAAAGTCGTTCCTCTGGGATTCCAGCTCCTGCTTGGCTGTTTCAACATCTCTCTTTAAGCACTGAAGACTTTCCTCAGTTTTCTCTATGAGGGCGCCATTTTGAGAGCTTTGCTCCTGAGCTTCCTGCACCTGCTTCATCAACTCCATCTTTTCGCTCTCCCTAATGGCAAGGTGCTGCTGCAAATCAGCTGCGAGCTGTTCTCGCTCTTTTGTCCGCAATTCCAGCTGCTCTTCCAGATCGCAAGCTTTCCTCGAGCAGGTTTCCAGCTCTGAGGTCAAGGCATGAACCCTCTGATCTTTCTCACTAAGCGCCTGGTCCATCTCGGACTTACTAACGGAGTGATTGTCAACGCTGGCAGTGAGCATCTGAAGTTGTTCGTCCTTCTCCGCAATCTGCCTCTCCATGTCCGCAACTTTTTCTTGAAGAGACTTAACAGTGCTGTGACTCTGACTGAACTTCTTTTTCAGCTCAGAGAACTTATTCCTGAGTGAGTCTACCTGCTCTTGAAGCGAGGTCTTTTCTTTTTCTAGCCTTTCCACCGTCTCGCCCATCTGGCATGTCGCCCTCTCCTTGTCCTCGCTGTGCTGCTGATTCAGCAGAGATATGGCTTCCTCTTTTTCAGTTATGCTACTTGATAACTGGGTCTTCAAGTCATTTATGACAGATTCTAGATTGCTGATTTGCAAAACATTTGCTTTGAGATTTTCTGATACGTTTTTGTTCTCCTCGCGAAGCTGCTCAATGTTAAGGTCTTTCTCAGAAAGTACTCGGGAGCGATTCTCCGCATCGGTTTGCAGCGACTCCATTTCGGCTTTCAGAGTCTCTGAACTTGCACTAAACTGAAGAGTAACCTCATCAAGAGAGCTCTTCAGATTACGGTTCTCACCCGAAATCTGCTGAAGCTCTTTCTCCAAAGTGCTGATTGTGCTGTTCTTCGTCATGATGATGTTTTTTAGATATGAAACCTTCTTCTGATTACCGATAACCCGGTTTTGTAATTCCCTAACTCGTTCCTCAACTTTCTTACACAGCCCAACAGAGAAGCCATCTAACTTATCCTGGGCTTCCTGACAACACTGTTCAAACTCCTTTGTGACGGTGCGCAATTGCGTCTGGAATTCTTTTTCTTTATTTTCAAGTTCAGCCATTTTTCCTGCAAGTGTCCTCTGGAGATCTTTGCCCTCTTTACTCTTGGAAGTTTCAAGCAAACTCAACTTTTGCTGGGTGTTCATCAACTCTTCAGATATACCCTGCAATTTCTCCTTACTAGTTTCCTCGGCCTTTCTCAGCTCGTCCTGCAGAAGATTCTGTTCATTCAAGGCCTGGTTCAGGTTCTTCTCCATGGTTTCGACTTGCCTTTTAAGTATACCTTCCCCTTCAGACAAACTTTCCACCTTGCTTGCCGCTTCCCTGAGCTCTGTCTGCAGTTTCTGCACCGTGGTCTCCCTCATGGCAAGCTCCTCCCTGAGGTTCTGGATGTCTTTCGTGATCTGTTCCTTTTCTTCCCTGCTGGCTGAAAGCAGCTGAGAGATCTCCTCCAACTCCTGGGCTTTCTCTTGCAAAGATTGGGCATGTTTTTCTTGCAAATCCTCCTCATGCTGGTTGAATTTCTCCTGCCAATGACGAACAAGGTCTTCCTGCTCCTGTTTATGAGTCACCTGAAGCTTATCAAGGTGCTCCTTGTGATTGGCTTCCAAATCAGACATGGCGGTGCTGAGGCCCTCGGAGCTTGCTTGTGCCATCTCATGGATCTTCTGCTTCAGTTGCTGGTCTTTGAGTTCTAACTCTTGAACGGTCTTCGACAACTCCGCTTTGGCATTCTCCTCTTGATCCTGAAGCTTCTTCTTCAACTTGTCCTGTGCTTCTTTGGCTTTCTGCTTGAATTTCTCCATTCTGTTTTCCTGGGATTTCAGCTTGCAATCCATGTCTTTCCTAATGTTCTCAAGTTTCTTCTCGTGAGAACTCTTCTGGTCATCCAGCTGCTTCCTCAAACGGTTTTGCTCCTCTTGCATTGCTTTGCAGGTTTCAGAATGCAAATTCTCCATTTTCAGATAGGTTCCTCTTGACTTGCTCCAAACTCTGCATCAGTTCCTGAAGTTCATTCGTCTTCTGTTCAAGACACACTCCTTTCTCCTGACAATCATTACGCACCGCCTCAAGGGTTCGCTCAAGATCTTTCACTTGATTCTTGGTTTGCTGGAGTTCTTCTGTGAGCGTGCTAACCCGAGATCTCGATTCCTCGAGGGCCTCCTTATCCGACTGCGCCCTGAGACGAAGTTCCTCCAATTGAGCACTTCCATCTTCCTGCAAAGTCTTTTCCCTGAGCATATGTTCCTCTAATGCTTTCTCCTTCTCCTCCGACACCGTCTTCAGCTGATTTATCTCTTCTTTCAGCATTTTCTCCACCATTGCAAACGACTGTTGATTCTGTTTCACAGCTTCAATCTCAGCCTGATATTTTGCATGTTCTTCCTCGAACTCTTGCCTTGCGGTTTCACTGCTGGCCTCCACAGAGGCCAGCTTCTCTTCTAACTGTCGCCTACTATTCAGTACGTCACTGAGCTCAGAAGACAAGGTCTCAATCTCGCTCTGTTTGTCACTCAGTTTATCAAGCATCTTTTTGTTCATGTCTTCCACATGGGAATGGAACTGTTCCTCCTTGTCTTTGAGAATAGATTCAATCTCTTCCTTGTGTTTCTGCATGAGCTCTCCCATAACAACGTCATGCTGCCGGTTGAGGTCTTTTATTTGCTCCGTCTTTGTCCTTTCCAGCTCTTGCTTATGTGCCTCTTCTAGAGCAGCTATTTCAGCCTCATGTTTCTTTCTCTGCTCTTCCATTTGCGCAGAGAGTTCATCCGACATCTCCGAGCCACCCAGACAACTCTCAAGTTCTTGAATTCTCTGTAAAAACAACAAAAAAAGGAATGTACAATCATTCACTCTGTAGTTCTATGGCTTAATTTAGCCATGCAACTACAATAAGGATATCCTGTTGATCTATCCTCGGATAAAGTGGCATATAAACTCACAGTTCTGGCAGACTCCAACTCTAGCTGTAGTTCCTTGGCTTTGTTCTGCCCCTCAGACTGAACTGCAGCTTTCTGCAGCTCTGCTTCCTCCAAAGCGAGAGACGCCTGCTGTTCTCTTTCCTGTGCCGACTGGAGCAGCTCCTCACGACACTGCTCCTGAGGTTAAAAAAATTTGTGCAAAACAGCTTGGGAAACACATCCAAATAGCTAATATTTAAATGAACCAAAGAAATGAGGACATACCACCGCCTGTTTGATCTGGGCACTCAGTTCCTGTTCTTTGCTAGCCATAGCCTCTGAGTGTAACCGCTCTATTTCTGCTATCCTGTCCTCGGTGGACCTCTGAAACCAAAGAAATCATGGCAAAACGTTAACTTTTGTCAAGTGTGATGCAAAACTCTCCTCCTAGTCCATCTATTCTAGACCATGTATTAGATCTATGGTAGAGTAGTTGCACAAACGGGCTAAAGATCAGAGAGAATTGATCCTTTGCAAAAACCCGCCCCTTTTAGTTACTGTTGCCACACATCATGTTCTCACGCAGAGAAAAATACATCACGGAGCAAAGAGGACACTGACATCGTGTCGACAGACGAAGACAAATGTTGAGATATGAAACCCCTGACTGCTTTGTCGGACAAAATGCCAGATTCGGGGTTATGATTGGTCAGATCGGCTGTCAATCAAATTGTTTGTGTCAATTATCGCCATTTTATTGAGTTTTATTTGCTTTTTATTGCATCAAAGGCCAATATTTTTATTACACAGTAAAAACGCCAGAGTTAAATCAACTCTGCTCAGATCACATTTGCTCCCTCTCTAAATAGTGTTAAAGTAACATTGAACTAGTGTTGAAGTCACACTCTTCAGAGATTGAATGTCTTTTATCTTCAGTTGTAGTTCTTGTGTTTCTCTTTTCTTCAGTGATTCTGCTTGTTAACAGCAGGTGTTCATCAATAATGCTCAATCATCGCTTAATTAATTGCTTAATGATCTCATTAACTTTAACTCTGCTTCAGTGTTACTTTAACTCTATTTAGAGAGGGACCAAATGTTATCTGAGCAGAGTTGATTTAACTCTGGGGTTTTTACTGTGTATATTATTTAAAAAATACAAACAATTAATAATAAATAACTATTAAAATCATATGATTACATTACTTTCTAAAAATATATATTAATGCAATAATATATTATTCTTGAATAAAATATATTAATCTTGATAAACGACAACTGACTTTAGTTGGCTATATATAAAAACAATTCTAATGAAATGAATTCACATTTAAACAGGGAATCTTATACATTTTCTCATGAATGAAACTCAATGGCTTCACCATAAGAATTTGAAACATCTCAGTTGAATGGTCCCCAAAGCATCATGACTTGGTGAAATAATCAAAAAAATGTCACTCCTCAATGAATTATTGGCGAGCGAAACCGAGACGTACTGCATTTGTCTTTGTTACGGCATGGATTACAGTCCTGATGAATGAAACAGAACTAAATTGAAACGAAGCCCTATCATACAGAAAAAAATAGGGGCTGTTAATGTGGCATCAATTTGATCAATTTTGATTTACTATTGCCATTTTGTTAATGAATCATAGTCCAATACACAAAGAAAGAGACCAAAGGTGTGCATGTCTGTAAAAGCGCACAGCCTCCGCGGTACGTTAAAACGCTCATCCAGACGGTGGACTGATGGCTTTTCCAGGCAAAATAACTTTAAACAGGTCGAGTACAAATGAGGACAGAGAAAAGGCAAAAGGAACGTATGAAAATGCAAAACGAGACGGTTTATATCCTGTATGAGTCTTGCATCTTTTCATCTCAAACAACTATTTTCCATAACTAACTAAACAGTTTCCCCCTCTTTTGATAAGTGATCGGATACAATGCGACAAGCGTGCACACCTTCATAATAGTGACCACTTCTTGTTTGACCCTGGTCAGCTCCTGTTGCAGGCTTCTCCTCTCTTCCTCACCGGCCTTCTCCACCTGCTTCACCTGCTCCTCCATGCTCACCTGCAGCTGACGGCGCGCCTCCTCGGCCCGCTGGGCCACGCCCAGAGCTCTCTCCAGCTCTTCGAACGCTGGGAAAGAGTCACATCAAGTGCAGTTAGGACAAGTAGAAAGAAAAGGTGAGGGGGAAAAAGAGAGGAGATCTTCTAACTCACCTGCTTTCTCCGATTTCTCTTTCTGTTCTTGCAGCTCGTCTTTCTGTGCGAGGGTCTGCTGGAGTCTGGAGCGCAGCTGAGCGATCTCGTCTTCCTTCATCTCCAAAGTCTCATGCATCTGACGCTTCGTTTCGGCAATGACCATTCCCTTTAGAAAGGTGTCGTACGGGGAGTGTTAAAGGTACGAATTAAACGTACTCATTCAATAAAGATTATATTTTGTTCCGATCGTAATAGATTTTTAAAATGGCCCAACAAAAATGAAACCTCGCAGTTACTTATTTTAGTACGACACCAAACAAACAGCAGGTTCTGTGCTCAGTTTGTTTTTGTTTCTGACGTGTGTTTGCATTCTTTCACATTCCACACGGTGACCCAAGAGGAAATCATCTCTATCCTGCAGGGTGAAGGTCAAACGCTAAACCCAACACGACTGACCTGATCACGACTCGGCAGCTCTCAGTATTTCACAGGAATCCAAACTAGATGACGTATTTCTTGATCACAGGGTGCAAAATAAAACGCTCTACCGAGACCAAATGCAAATAAAAATAAATATAACAGATTGGTATGTGGTATATTATTAAAAATGTAAAAAATATTCCTATATATATATTATAGAAACATCTAAATACATATAGAAAATGTTGTATTATATTTTCAATAAAAATATATTATATATATATTTTGTTTAAATATGAAAAATACGATTTCATTGCCTTCAATAGTTTTATTTAATTTTATTGATATTTGATGTATTTTTTTTAAATAGTATTAATGTGTATATTTATATAAATATATACACATGTAACATTTTATATATAAAGTAATACTATTTTTTAAAAATAATGTATTAAAATAAATATATTTAAAATAATGCAAGATACAATTTATTTGTGTTATGTTATATATTATTGAAAAATAATTTATATTATATTATATATATTTTATATACATATATATAATATTATATTTATATTATTATATTATATACATAAATATTATAGAAATAATACATCTATATACATATTGAACATACTTTATTGTGTTTATATTTTGTTTATATAGGAGAAATACCATTTCATTGCATTCAATTTTTTATTTAATTTTATTGATATTTAATATATTTAAACAATATTCATGTTTATATTTATATAATAAATACACATATAATATATTTTACATATAAAGTAATATTACTTTAAAAATAATGTATTTTAACTTAAAGTAATGCAAGATACTTTTTTTATTTGTATGTTATATTATATATTATTGAAAAAATGTATTTATATATTCATATAATTATAGAAATAACATACCTATGTATCTATACACATATAGAAAATATTATATTTTTCAATAATAATACATTATATATATATATATATATATTTAACTTTTTTATTTCATTTTATTGATATTTAATCTCTTATTTAAATAAAATTCATGTGTACATTTATATAAATATATACGAGTATAACATTTATTATATAAAGTAACATTATTTTCAACAATAATAATTTTTTTTTCATAATATCACAAGATACAATTTCATGGCCTGTAAAAATGATTGGTCAATCCACCCAGCATTGGCAGGTGTGCCAAAAAGTTCATTTGGACCCTGCTTGATCCCCGTCCTAAAATAATAAGCAAGCGAATATATCCAGGCCTACTTTTTTTATGCAAACGTGACAAAGTGAGCGACCCACAGGAAACGCGAATTGCGATCAATTTAAAAAAGCCTTCCCGGGATAATTAATCTCCGTCTTTGCTAAGCGGGCCAGTGGAATCTTCTGCTCATAAACAGATGCACAGCATAGCTGAACCCTTCCGAGGAGTAAAACGAAGCGTGTCCTGTTCGCGTCTCTCTCACCTTGTCCTGCTCCAGCTGCTCGATGAGGTTCTTGGCGTCTCCCAGCTGTGTGATCAGCTTCGTCTTCTCTGTAGTGTGGAGTTCCTGGTAAACAGATGAGGATGAGTGTGTGATGATGGATCTCAAGACATTATTCTCAGAATAATAATCAACACTTATTGAGCATCTATCATAAGACCCCAGAGCCAGCTGGTCTAGACAACCTGGATTAGAGTCACCTGGAACAGTTCTGACCTGAAATGTTGATTTTGGTTGAATATCAGGGAAATTTTTCCGAACTCCCAATAAGTCTGGCTACACAAAATGGTATCAGCATGTTATGATACTTGCTGTCTAATATCATATTTGGTTTTGGGGTACTTAACATGCTCCAAAACTCTTGAAAATTTGCACACATGTCGCAGTCGTCAGCCATAAGGGCCGGACCGAAGCTGGTCCTCTTAAACGGGGTATGAAAACTTGATACTTATATCAAACACACGTATTAGTATGAAACTCGGTACACAAGTTATACGTCAGATCAACAGGAAGTCAGCTAAAACTCATGCTCTGGAATTTGATATACTTCTCCTAGAGGATTTACCAAATCATCCACCAAACTCGGTCAGCACGAAGTCAAGACATCGAGGACGCTAAATTGCGAGCTGATTTTTGATATTTTGAACGGATTGGCCGTGGCGAGGCAACGAATTTATGGAGAAAAAGGGAAACAGGAAGCGTGTTATAACTTCGGCTGTGTGTTCATTGTACAAGGCCGATCACATGTGAGTCAAAGTTATAGCGCCACCACGTGGCTGGCTTTCAAAATGCTTTGAAATCGCCCTCTTATTTTGACCCGATTTGCTACAAACTTCTGTCAAAACATGACAGATGTAAACCTGTGAAAGGTTTCTTGATATCTTAAACACTGTTGCCATGGCGATGCATAACATTTTTCCAGGCGTTTCTGAAGCTCGTGCTTCAAATCGCATGAAACGCAACACACACATCAGAACTGTCAGCCAGTAGACATCGGCAAAGCCTTTGAAACAGGCGTGGTGGAGGGGCTCAATAGCGCCACCTTTTGACAAAAGTGAGGGGGCTAGTTTTACCTATATTCAATAGACAAAAGACAACTTTCTAAATTACAGTCATTAGCTCCGACCAAGAGGACATCGGCTATTTTGGTTTGAATGTGGATTATTTTTTTTTTAAGTCAAGCTTTGAAAACTACTACTTCTAGCACGTTTATATGATTCACAGCAAACTTTTTTAACATATTGCCAAGGCATTGGAAGATACTAAATTGTGAACGGATTACTGGATTAAAATTGATGTAATCCTTTAACATTCACCCAGTTTACAGGCATATCGTGCACAGTTTCCCTAAAACCTCAGGGGTGGACCCGTCGTCGCTGCTTGCAGCTATATTATCATATTTTTGCTGCAATGTGCCTATATTACATGGACTTACTTTATCATAAAAGCTGTTAAATGTAATCACACATGAACTTTCATGATCAGACGATTCAATTAAAACAGCAACCAAGGAGCTGTGGATTTTTTTCAATGTCTCTCCGGCTGCGCTGAACTCCCTCCACAGATAAACACACACACACACACACAAATCAAGCCACATCCACATCACAGCAGCCCCCGAGTCTTCACAGCAGACCGACAATCAAACCTCAATTACAGCCCAGGACAGCAGCCAGTGGTTGTGGCGGCGTCGCCTCTAACGCAGAGCAGCGCTCTGTTAGGGAATGGCGGTTTCCTGCTGGTTTCCCTGAACTGGGGAATTTGATGCTAACAACTCAAAAAATAAATAAATTAAAACACTACAGAATAAATGGGAGCATACACTGTTATGCTCAATGCTTAATTTTTAATTATTTTAAAATGCTTTTTTTTATTCATTTGTCGTGTTTGCTGAAATATTAATGAATTTCTATTGCTTATTATAAACTTTGGTGCATAACTTTGTGCTTCAGACATAAATGGTGCCACCAAACTACACGGCTTAATGAAAAACTTATTTTAAAACTTATCATTTTGACGTGGAGGGTGATAAAATGGCCAAGAAAACACAGCAAAAAATTATTTCCTCAATTAATTATCATTTCGTCTTGTTTTCCAGTAGAAATATCCATACTAAAATCAAGTGAGAAGCAAAAATAACTATAAAGTTTCCTGAAAAAAATGAACACACATGAAAAATCAACTTTATTCAAAGGGAAAATTATTAGTCGTTTCTGTTCTTGTTCTAGTCATTTCACTTTTGCGGTTAGTAAGTTTACCAATTGTCAGTTGGATCTTTTATTTGTAAGTTATTTGTTCATATTGCAAGTTGCATTGCGTCTTCCACTCATTGTAATTTGAGTGCACTGTCCTTTTTGATTCTCCAGTAAATGTATCTTGATTCAAGCATGTTTAGATATTTGTACTGGAAAACAAGACGAAAATACTGAGGAAGAACATTGTATAGACCTGAAGGTAGAGACCTAGCAACACCCTAGCGTCGTGTTTTGCATGGGTTAGGGTTTATCCTACTACTTTAATTTAATTTCAGTGTTTCGCATAGATCTGAAATGATTTAGTGGTCAAGCAATGCACAGGAGAGTAAATCTCTGAGATGGGTGTCAGCTGGTGTGTTTTAGTGTGAGTGTGACGGTGGGTTCGAGGGGCTGTAATGTGTGTCCGCACGCGGTTTGAGGCAGGGAGGGGTGGGCTGTTAACCTCTGCTCTCACTGTCCCCGCTGAGCGCTGTTCTCACGCATCACATCCACAGGAAACACACTCACGCCTCTCCACCCGCTACCTCTCCAACACACACACACACACATCAGCAGATTGAGTGAACATCCACATCACTACATAGCACCAAACATGCTTCCAGAATTAATGATGCATAAAAAATGAAATAAACCATTTAAGAAAAAAATTTAATATTTAAAATAAGCCCTGAATCAAATAAAATTAAAGAAATAAAAAAAAAAACATGTATAACCTCCCCCTCAAATAAAACATGCATGAATAAAATAAAAACAAAAATAATTAAAAATAAATAAAATAAAACAAACCATATAGGAATGAGATAAAATTAACAATTAAAAATTAAACCATGTAAAAATAAAATAAACCAAAAAATAATTAAAATAAACCATGCATGAAAAAAACAAATAAAAAATAAACCACGTATAAATCAAACCATTAATAAAATTAAATTAAAAATAAATAAATAAACCCATGTATAAAAAAAACTCCAAAATAAAATAAACCATGTATAAATAAAATCAAAAATAATTCAAATAAAAAATGTGTGAATAACATAAAATAAAACCATGTATGAATAAAATCAAAATGAAATAAACCATGTATAAATTAAATAATAAAATGAAATGAAATAAACCATGTCTGAAATCAAAAATAAATGAAAAAATAAATTAAATAAAATCCCTAATGAACAAATAAAATAAAACATGCAAAAAAGCGTAATAATTAAATGATATAATATCAAATAAAATATAGTGATGGCTCAAATAATCACCTTTCAGTTGCCAGTCCAAGTCTTTAACCACTAAGTGACAGCTATAAACCAACTAATAAATCCCTGACCAAACACTGATGTGCAAAAACTAGATGTCGTTTAGTTTTTTATATACCTTCATTTTCTCAAGCTCTTGCAGCCTCTCCTGCAGCTGCTGCTGTAAGACCTCGTTCTCGCTGCCCAGCTGAGCGGAGCGCTCTTTGCTGGAGCGAATCATCTCTTTACACCTCTGCAGGAGACTCTCTTGTCTTTTGATTCGCTTCTGAAGCAAGCTCGAGGTCCACCGTGCCGTCCGGCTCTCCGCTGCCCTCTGCTGGCCACACACGCAAAAGACAAACAAACCGGTTAAAGACCGTCTTGTGTAGAAACACGTCACGCGTGCACCGCACACACCTGTGTTAAGTGTCGAGCCGTCGTCTTTCGAGGGGCTCTGAATGTCAGAGGTCGCGTCAACCGCATCCGTGGACTGTGAGGTCTCGGCTTCTGATGATACCGTACCTCCAGACGCCTGCAGTCGCTTCTTCAAGAGAGACACCTGAAGACAAACAGATTCAGTGTCACCTCCGTTAACGAGGGAAACGCGCAATACAAAATGAACACATACTTGAGTCTGAAGCACAGTGATCAGCTGGTCCTTCTCCTCGAGAGCGGCGTCAAACTCCTCCTGCAGGTGCTTCTTGGTCTGCTGGTCCATCTGGAGCTCCTGAGGAGGAGAAATGAGGCTTGCCATCACATCAAGAGCAGCTTCCTAATTTTATTGCCATTTTTGCTACAGAGTTTAAATGACCTCAAACTAGGGACATGTGACCCGATCCAGACGCAAAACTAGATTTCTGGTGGTGTAAGACAGTAAAAGTACAATAAATCACGTCAACATATGAGACAAAAAAAATTGTATATTTTTTAATGCTTTTGAAGTCTCTTCTGCTCACCAAGAGGGCATTTACTTGATCAAAAATACAGTAAAAACTGTGAAATATTATTATAAATAAAATAGCTGTTTTCTATGTGAATATTTAGTAAACTGTAATTTATATCCAGTGATCAGAGCTGAATTTTCAGCATCATTGCTCCAGTCTTCAGAGTCATATGATCCTTCAGAAATCATTCTGATATCAAGCTCAAGAAAGATTTATGATTATTATCAATGTTGAAAACAGTTATAAAAGTAGCTTCATATTTTTCTGAAAACTGACCATTTTTTCAGGATCCTTTGATGAATTGAAACGTCAAAAGAACAGCATTTATTTGAAATAGAATTTTTTTTTTTGTAACATTACATGTCTTTACTGTCACTTTTGATCAATTTAATGTATCCATTCTGAATCAAAGAACTCATTTATTTAAAGTCCAAACCTTTGAACAGTTATATACATTAAATATTTGATATTTTGTCTAATCCCATGTAAGCTTGTTTCTGCCATGAAATAAAAAAGGTAATTGCGACAATTTTTCCTCACAATTTCGTGATATACTTACAATTGTGAGATATAAAATCAGAATTGTGAGATAAAGTCAGAAATTGCGATTAATAAAGTCAGAATTGATTCGTTTATATCTCGCAATTCCGAGAAAAAATTGTGAGAAAAAAATTCAGAATTGCATTATATATTATATATATATGTATATGTGTGTGTGTGTGTGTGTGTATATATATATATATATATATATATTATATATATAAACTCGCAATTCTGAATTTTTTTTTCTAATATATATATATAGCAATTACTGATTTTAGGCTATAACTTTGCAAAGCGAGTTTAAATATTAAAACTTTTGTTTCTAAAGTATATTTTACTAATTATTATTTTTTATTTATTGCCGAATAAACATGAAATGTCTCTGGAAATATGCCACGGTTTACAGACGTTTGCCCCCCGCTGCATTGCGGAATTGCTTGTTTTCATGCTGCCTTTAAGCACACAGTGTGGAAGCGAGGAGTAATAGAGATATCAGAGGTGAGAAAAACATTGACGGTAGGAGCCTGTGATGAAGAAATTAATGCGTGTGGCAGAATGAACAGAGCAGTGAACAGCGAGAGACGACCTCCCTGAGCTCTCCAAAATCTTCTCAGGGCTTATCTTGGACTCTGGCTGAGATGGCCTGATAGACAACACAACAGAGATTGAATGACAGAACGAAATCAGTGCCAAACTCACAGCAAATCATTGAAGGAAAAACATTAGGAAAATATCCCTCGAGCTCGAGGAAACTACAGTCATTTTTATTCTACTTCATCGCTGAATGTAAATTACCTTAGTTTTCCCCCTCTTTATCCCACCCCCCCCCACCCCTCCCCACAACATCCCCCCATTACCCCGCTGTTCGGTTCTGTAGCTGTTAACCAACTGAGAGAGAAAACAGAAAGAACCGAAATAGTCGAGTAATAATGAAATCAACTTTTTCACGAAACAATCTCTGTACCCAATTCCCAAATTTGGAATTCTGTGATTCATCCCCAAAAAAAAATGATCAAAAAATTCTCAATAACAGAGATCTAATTTACACTTTGTAACACTTTGTACAATTTGATCAAGCTGATTAGTTGGGTGTCCTATCAATGCATTGGGTCAGTCTCGACTATTGTAGGTCATGTGACATAGCATGCGGACAATTCCACAATATGTAAAACACTATTTATGTTGATGAAAAAATATGAATTATTTACACTTTTTATGTATTGTATGAAATGTATAATTCAAAAACTACTTGAAAAAGTATCAAGGATATTTGAAAATCAAACGGGCCTCTGATTTCAGAATACATAACAGAAAAGCAAGATACATAAATGAAGTCAAATTGAGAGATATAAGGTCAGAATTGAGAGAATAAAGAGTCCAGATTTGTGAGTTATAAAGTCAGAATTGAGAATAAAGTCAGAAATTGAGGATATAAAGTCAGAATTTGTGAGATATAAAGTAAGAATTGCACAGAGATATTCTTTCAATATGTTCTAGACATTGGTGATATAAAGTCAGAATTGAGAGATATAAGGTCAGAATTGTGAATATAAAGTCAGATTTGAGAGATATCAAGTCAGAATTGTGTGATATAAAGTCAGAATTGAAGATATAAAGTCAGATTGTGTGATATAAATCAAATTGAGAGATATAAGGTTCAGAATTTGTGATGATATAAAGTCATAATTGAGAGAATATAAATTCAGCAATTGAGAATAAAGTCCAGATTGAGAGATAAAGTCATAATTGTGGAGATAGATATATCTCACGTCATTTGAGAGATATAAAATCAGAATTGTGTGATAACTAAATGATTCAAATTGAGATATAAAGTCTCATAGAACATTGTTAGAGATATAACGTCAGAATTGAGAGAATATAAAGTCAAATTGGAGATATAAAGTCAGAATTGAGAAATAAAGTCAGAATTGAATATAAATTCAGAATGAAGATATAAATTCAAGACAACTTATGACAGAGATTATAAATAGATCAAGTCTCACATTTGACACGACAGAATATAAAGTCAGAATTGAGAGATATATAAGGTCAGAAATTGTGAAGATATAAAGTCCAGATTTGTGAGTTTTAAGTCCAAATTAGAGATAAAGTCAGAATTGAGTCATCATATACACTCAATGTTCAGAATGTGTGAGAATAAAAAGTCAGAAATTGAGAGATAGAAAGTCAGATTGGTGTGATATAAAAGTCAGAATTGAGATATAAAGTCAGAATTGAGATATAAAGTCATATTGAAGAAATAAAGTCATAATTGCCGAGATATTGAAAGTCAGAAGTTTATATATAAAGTCAGAATTGAGTATATAAAGTCAAATTGAGAGTTATAAAGTCTGAAATGAGATAGTATAAAGTAAGAATTGTGAGATAAAAAGTCAGAATTGAGATAAAAAGTCAGAATTGAGAATATAAAGTCAGAATTGTGAGATATAAAGTCATAATGTGAGATATAAATGTCAGAATTGAGAGATAGAAAGTCAGAATTGTGGAGATAATAAAGTCAGAATTGTGAGATATAAAGGTCCAAATTGAGGAGATATAAATTCAGAATTGAGAGATATAAAAGTCAGAATTGAGAGATATAAAGTACAGAATTGGAGATTTACAGTCAAATTGTGAATATACAGTTCAGATTGAGAGATATAAAAGTCAGAATTGTGAGATATAAAGTCAGAATTGAAGAGAGTATAAAGTCAAATTGAGATAAAAATCAGAATTGTGAGAAATAAAGTCAGAATTGTGAGATATAAAGTCAAATTGAGAGATATATAGTCAGAATTGAGAGATATAAAGTCAGAGCTATGTGAGATAGACTACTTAAGAGTCAGACTCTCTTTAGAGATACAATATAATCAGAATTGAGATAAAAATCAAATTGTGAGATGTCAGAATGTGTGTATGTCAGAATTGAGATAAAAGTCAGAATTGAGAGATA
>CM074280.1:0-12500 GCA_037194245.1 Opsariichthys bidens
AAAAAGAATACAAAAAAAAAAAGAAGAAAAAAAAAAAAGAAAGGCATGACTTAGAACCAGAACCCATCCGCAGGTCAAACGTGGAGGTGGGACAATTTTGGGTAACACTTTATTTTACAGTGTCATTGTTACGTATGTTACATGTACGATAGTAATAACTATAAATTATGCATAATTACACGCAACTAACCCTAAACCAACGCAAACCTTAATCCTAATCCTACAGTAAGTACATGTAGTTACTTAATATTATTCAGTACTTAAATGTATAATTACAGTGTAACAAAGACACCTTAAAATAAAGTGTAACCCAATTTTGTTACTGTAGCGCTTTGCTGCTCCAACAGGAAGTGGAAATGGAAGGCCAGATTCGTTTTTGTCCCTATAACCTAACCCAAACCCTAACCCTAACCCTAACCCTAACCCAAACCCTAACCCTAAACCCTAACCCTAACCCTAACCCTAACCTAACCCTAACCTAACCTAACCCTAACCTAACCCTAACCCTAACCCTATATCCTAACCCTAACCCTAACCCTAACCCAACCCTAACCCTAACCCTAACCTAACCTAACCCTAACCTAACCCTAACCCTAACCCTAACCCTAACCTTATATCCTAACCCTAACCCTAACCCTAACCCTAACCTAACCGTAACCCTAACCCTAACCCTAACTAACCCTAACCCTAACCCTAACCCAACCCTAACCCTAACCCAAACCCTAACCCTAACCCTAACCCTAACCCTAACCCAACCCTAACCCAACCCTAACCCTAACCCTAACCCTAACCCAACCCTAACCCTAACCCTAACCCTAATTTGGAAATAAATGGATAAAAATAAATAATTGGTAAATAAATGGGAATAAAAAATAATTGGAAATAAGGGAACTGGGAAGTCGATATATGAAATTTGAAATTTTGTTAGTTTTATCATTTATTTATTTTATTATTCATTTCTTTATTAATTATTATTTATACATTTATTAATGATTATTTCTTATTTTATTATTATTAATTTTATGATTTTTATTTATTTATTAATTTTATTATTGTAATTTAACCCTAACCCCCTAAGGGAACTGGGAACCCTAATATGGAAATAATTGGACATAAATGGAAATAAATAAATAATTGGAAATATTGGATATATCTAACCCTAACCCTAAACCTAACCCATTAAATCAAAAATAGGGGGGGGGGGGGGGCAATACCATATCTCGACACCTGGTGGCGCTACAGCTCCCAAACCATGTGCAATCGTCTCCCCGTCCCCTAATTAGTATATAGACCAAATTTCAGCTCTCTAGCACGTACAGAACCCAAGATATTGGGGGGGTGACAAAACTGAGGGGTGACAGATTCGTATTTGTCCCTATATCCTACTTTTAACACATGCAGTTGAAAGTGTTCTCCACCAGGGTGTCTTGAAACTGTTTTTTATTTTCTGCAGCAGCAAATAAGCTTGAAAATGGCAAAGTATTGGATCTGTTGATGGGCAGTATAGATCGCACCTATTTAGTGCATTTCAAACATTTACACCTGCATTCACAAACATCTGTATTAGGCACAAGGCCGTATTATTGCATGATATATAAAATATATAAAATAATATAAAAGAATATATAAGAATATAAAATATATTCGCTCTGAATCACATCATAGATAACCAAAACTGAGCGAAAAATATTACAAAAGTCCAAACTAGGCTAATTGTAGTATGAAAATGCGTTCTATATTATCAGAAAAAGAGTTATATAACACTAAACAACTTACCCCGAACTTATATCCTCTTCAGAGTCAATTCGCTGTTCGAAATGCACCCGTTCGTCATCTGAGTTGCAATCGTCCTCAAAACGCGATGAACGTTCAGTGAATCTTATGAAGAAACTACAGAACCCAAGATATTGGGGGGGGGGTGACAGAATCGTTTTTGTCCCTATAACCCTAACCCTACCCCTAACATAGCCCAAAGTCGCCCTCTAGTGGACAACACTTTCAACTACATGTGTTAGAAACTGCTATGGATGCGGAAACCTTAGCAGAAATTCACACTCGGATGGAAATGAGCTGTTCTGTGACTTTTGACCTGGGCATGGCCACATTTCAAATGTTTAATTAAAAATGTAAAAATGCAGAATGTTTTCTGTGATGGGTAGGTTTAGGAGTAGGAGTAGTGTAAGGGAAACAGAATGTACAGTTTGTACAGTACAAAAACCATGACACCTATGGAATGTCCTCACTTTGATAGCAAAACAAACATGTTGTGTGTGTGTGTGTGTGTGATATATTTCATTGATTATGACATTATTCATCTCATGAGCAATTGACAAACACGGAACGCACAACTATTACAGATTATTTACTCAACACTTATTTTTCAAATCTGCGCACCAAACTGTATGTACAAATTGTCTATATTGTATAGTTGTATGTTCTTTTTATCTGTCTTGTCACTGTCACTCTGTTGCACTGTGGAGCTTCTGTCACTAAAACAAATTCCTAGTACATGTGAACATACCTGGCAATAAAACTCATTCGGATTCTGAAATGACTGAATAATGATTCATTGATAAAAAACAAACCCGTTTCTTTAAATTAAATCAGTTTTATTAAACTGTGGGACAGAAAATTACTCAACTACTTAAGCTACATAAACACGAGAGTGAGGAAACAATCACTTTTGTAAAATGTCTTCTTGCCATTCTAAACAAATGATGGAAGCTTGGATTTCCTCAATAAATAAAAGTTCATGACCTTTACTCATGTGTATGTTACCTGCAGGGCAATGTTGCTGCACACATTGCACGTTTTGATGACACCCTGGTAGATTCTGCACATATACGGTTCCATCTCCAAAACACAGCGGACACTAAGAGTGTATTGACCGTCTTTCTAAAGTAACGTAACAAAAGATGATTGAATTAACTGATTTCGAGGGTAGTGTGTGAAATATTTAGAATACTTAAAAATCCAAAATATCTCAAAACGTATACCTCGTTTAAAACCATTTGTCCTGGACAAATTTGTGCAAGGCTCGGATGCTTTTTTCTTTCGTCAGTTTCTTTGTGCTGAGCCTGCTGGCATGTTTTATCATATCAGTGCAGGAAGCAGAACCGCTCTCAGAGCCCACAATCTGATCCATCTGAACAAAGATATAAAATGACAGGAGATATTTAAAATGTAGCCAATATCAGATTCAAGTGTGAACAATCTACGTTGAATGTTAAAAGGAATTTGGATCGTTCTGGAACAATGTTTTATGGAGTGATAAACCAAACGGGAACTTGTGGGCCCATGCATTAGCAGTAAGTGAACTAAAAAGAATACAAAAAAAAAAGAAGAAAAAAAAAAAGAAAGGCATGACTTAGAACCAGAACCCCATCCGCAGGTCAAACGTGGAGGTGGGACAATTTTGGGTAACACTTTATTTTACAGTGTCATTGTTACGTATGTTACATGTACGATAGTAATAACTATAAATTATGCATAATTACACGCAACTAACCCTAAACCAACGCAAACCTTAATCCTAATCCTACAGTAAGTACATGTAGTTACTTAATATTATTCAGTACTTAAATGTATAATTACAGTGTAACAAAGACACCTTAAAATAAAGTGTAACCCAATTTTGTTACTGTAGCGCTTTGCTGCTCCAACAGGAAGTGGAAATGGAAGGCCAGATTCGTTTTTGTCCCTATAACCTAACCCTAACCCAACCCTAACCCCTAACCCCAACCCTAACCCAACCTAACCCTAACCAACCTAACCCTAACCCCTAACCCTAACCCTACCCTAACCCTAACCCTAACCCAACCCTAACCCAACCCTAACCCCTAACCCAACCCTAACCCTAACCCTAACCCCTAACCCAACCCTAACCCTAACCCTAACCCTAACCAACCCTAACCCCTAACCCTAACCCTAACCCAACCCTAACCCTAACCCCCTAACCCTAACCCTAACCCTAAACCCTAACCCTAACCCAACCCTAACCCTACCCCTAACATAGGCCATAGTCGCCCTCTAGTGGACAACACTTTCAATTGCATGTGTTAGAAACTGCTATGGATGCGGAAACCTTAGCAGAAATTCACACTCGGATGGAAATGAGCTGTTCTGTGACTTTTGACCTGGGCATGGCCACATTTCAAATGTTTAATTAAAAATGTAAAAATGCAGAATGTTTTCTGTGATGGGTAGGTTTAGGAGTAAGAGTAGTGTAAGGGAACAGAATGTACAGTTTGTACAGTACAAAAACCATGACGCCTATGGAATGTCCTCACTTTGATAGCAAAACAAACATATGTGTGTGTGTGTGTGTGTGTGTGTGTGTGTGTGTGTGTGTGTGTGTGTGTGACACACCCATGTTTAGATACAATTCAGATATAGCCTATTGACCTTTTAGGCCTTTCCGGTTTTGGGCCTTCACCTCCGGGTGACACACCCTCTTACATACACCGGTTCACCCAAATTAACTAACTAACCCATAACCCCGACTGACCCCTAAGGTACCTACACCTCAACACTCATGCAATAGGATAATTAGCAAACGCCCCCTAGTGGGTATTCTTTCTTTTTTTTTAAAACTCACTTGCACGTGGAGTCACTCGATCAACGCGTTCCTCAGTCTCGGACTCATTTCAATCGGGAGCATTCACTGTAAGTGATAATGTGCCAGCCCGTTTCCCACAATCTAGGCATGTTTCATGAACTTCTATGCTGAAATGCTACTTGATAGCTACGTTTTAATTTAGCTATGTGGGATTTTGTGTGTCGTAGTTGCATGATCAATGCCACGCGGTCGCTTCATTGGATTATGATGATGTTGCGCTCATGTTAATCATGAGAATCTGCTGTAAATAACGATGCCCAATCAGTGCATGACGTTAGGAACCGAAACGTGGCATAAGTGCTGCATCAGTTTATGGGTTAACATTTTGCTCTTTTGTTAGGTTTGACGCACATACAAATCACTCGGGATTAGTCAAGGCCCAAAACAATGATGCTAGTTGCATTCGACGTGTCAAATGACATGGCTCAGATAATCATGTGTTGTATATGATGCTTTTGACACATTGGCGTACATGGGAGAAAATTATATATATATATATATATATATATATATATATATTATTATTATTTTTTTTTCTTTTTCTTTTCAGTAAACCACTCTGCAGTACTTAGGATGTATTCAAAGTGCTTACATTCATTGTGAAATTCAAACTCTAAGCTTTCAAATGACACCTATTTTGTGATGAAGAAGGCTGGAGTTTTGAAAACTATGACTATTAATATCTATTAATGAGGGTGAAATATAGATCCACTGCAAATTAACCCCGACTAATCCATCGGTACACCTCATGCAATAAGATAATTAGCAAACGCCCCCTAGTGGGTATTCTTTCTTTTTTTTTTTTAAACTCACTTGCACGTGGAGTCACTCGATCAACGCGTTCCTCAGTCTCGGACTCATTTCAATCGGGAGCATTCACTGTAAGTGATAATGTGCCAGCCCGTTTCCCACAATCTAGGCATGTTTCATGAACTTCTATGCTGAAATGCTACTTGATAGCTACGTTTTAATTTAGCTATGTGGGATTTTGTGTGTCGTAGTTGCATGATCAATGCCACGCGGTCGCTTCATTGGATTATGATGATGTTGCGCTCATGTTAATCATGAGAATCTGCTGTAAATAACGATGCCCAATCAGTGCATGACGTTAGGAACCGAAACGTGGCATAAGTGCTGCATCAGTTTATGGGTTAACATTTTGCTCTTTTGTTAGGTTTGACGCACATACAAATCACTCGGGATTAGTCAAGGCCCAAAACAATGATGCTAGTTGCATTCGACGTGTCAAATGACATGGCTCAGATAATCATGTGTTGTATATGATGCTTTTGACACATTGGCGTACATGGGAGAAAATTATATATATATATATATATATATATATATATATTATTATTATTATTTTTTTTTCTTTTTCTTTTCAGTAAACCACTCTGCAGTACTTAGGATGTATTCAAAGTGCTTACATTCATTGTGAAATTCAAACTCTAAGCTTTCAAATGACACCTATTTTGTGATGAAGAAGGCTGGAGTTTTGAAAACTATGACTATTAATATCTATTAATGAGGGTGAAATATAGATCCACTGCAAATTAACCCCGACTAATCCATCGGTACACCTCATGCAATAAGATAATTAGCAAACGCCCCCTAGTGGGTATTCTTTCTTTTTTTTTTTTAAACTCACTTGCACGTGGAGTCACTCGATCAACGCGTTCCTCAGTCTCGGACTCATTTCAATCGGGAGCATTCACTGTAAGTGATAATGTGCCAGCCCGTTTCCCACAATCTAGGCATGTTTCATGAACTTCTATGCTGAAATGCTACTTGATAGCTACGTTTTAATTTAGCTATGTGGGATTTTGTGTGTCGTAGTTGCATGATCAATGCCACGCGGTCGCTTCATTGGATTATGATGATGTTGCGCTCATGTTAATCATGAGAATCTGCTGTAAATAACGATGCCCAATCAGTGCATGACGTTAGGAACCGAAACGTGGCATAAGTGCTGCATCAGTTTATGGGTTAACATTTTGCTCTTTTGTTAGGTTTGACGCACATACAAATCACTCGGGATTAGTCAAGGCCCAAAACAATGATGCTAGTTGCATTCGACGTGTCAAATGACATGGCTCAGATAATCATGTGTTGTATATGATGCTTTTGACACATTGGCGTACATGGGAGAAAATTATATATATATATATATATATATATATATATATATATATATATATATATATATATTATTATTATTTTTTTTATTTTTTATTTTTCTTTTCAGTAAACCACTCTGCAGTACTTAGGATGTATTCAAAGTGCTTACATTCATTGTGAAATTCAAACTCTAAGCTTTCAAATGACACCTATTTTGTGATGAAGAAGGCTGGAGTTTTGAAAACTATGACTATTAATATCTATTAATGAGGGTGAAATATAGATCCACTGCAAATTAACCCCGACTAATCCATCGGTACACCTCATGCAATAGGATAATTAGCAAACTCATCCATCCATCCATCCTAACTCCATGATAACTTTTTTTTTGTAACTACCTTTTATCTGTGCATTATGTCATTGTCATAATTTTGTATCGGGTTATTCATATTTGATTTGATTTGCAGAAATGACGGACAGTGGCGTAGAGGCCTCGGGTGGAAGCAGTGCGGTGAGGACAGCTCGACCCTTCGCGCTCTGCGCGAGGGTGTGATCACATTAATGATAACTAGCTGAGCTAGGCAAACTGCATCTTTAATTTCATACAGATTAGTAGGCTACATTGCAGGAAAATATTTGTTTTAAATATTTGCTTTATTATTTCTTTAGACGTATGTTTCCTGATTGTGTAAGGCTATTCGCTGAGTTTCAGTTCATTTTTGAGTTTTAGAAAGATTCTGGTGGAAAGCGCACCGTTTGTTTTCTTTATTTTTACAAAAACACAAGGTCTTGATGTTATTATGAGTGTACACAAATAAAAGTAGACCCTTTGTAGTTGTTTTTCACTAATCTTTATGACCAAACATGACGGAGTTGCTTCCGCTGTCATTCCGGGAAAATCCATCCGAGCGCGGCGCGCGTTCGTTGAACAGGATTAAAGAAAACATAGCTCATTTAGATTCATATTTAAGTTATTATAAAATATATATAATATATATATATATATTTGTAATTTCATCTGTTGATTATGAAAAGTGAACAGCACGAGTAAGACACTAAGATGTGTGATCTATTGCGAGACATGCAGTGCGTCAGACATGATTTGGACCACTTCATTAAGTTTTGTTTTGTAGAAAGTCTTTCTTTAAAGTGAATTTCGTTTTGTACAATTTGTATCTTAATTTTAATCAATGTTTCATCAACCAGTTGCCTGGATTTAATAGGCCTCCGTGAGAAGAAAACCATAAAACGTCGCGTGCGTAACAAACGAACGGTCTTGGAGGCCGAAACAATGTCTTTCTGTTTTGATAAAGTTCTTGAATACACGTCTCAATTAAAGTTGGCCTATAGATAGTTGTGATATTTGTAGCTTTAAAGCAGTAAGCTATATTGTAAAGTGGTAGACTATAAATAAACGTGACGTGACTTGACTGGAGAGTGCTGAATCGCAGAGCTGGTCAAACATCTCCACATCGCGATGATTAGATCAGACGCTTTTTTCATATTTGTTGTGTGTTTTTGTTACTGAGAGGAAAGCGGGCGTCGCATTATTAATCATCTAAACTGCGCTCACGGCAGCATGGACGCGTCGCGATGTTCATTAACCCTATGACGCGATTTTTTTCAAAGTTCTTTTTACCCCAAAACAAAGTAGCCTACGAACAAACACAAAATAAATATTTGCTAACTCAGTTTCTCCACACCTCCTTTCGATTAGGTCTAGGCCTCCTTCCTCCTTAACTTTGATGTTCAGGGAATTCTGGGTTGAGCGAGCGAGCGACCCCGAGCGGACCGAGCGAGCGGAGCGGAATCTGCAGAAAGGCGCTCACCGAGGAATATGAGCCGCTCCGCTCCCTGCTCCACTCCCTGCTCCACTCCGCTCACATGCTCTGGTTGGTATAAACACCAAATTTGAATATCGAGACGTTGGTGGGCGTCAGCAGGCGTAATGGTCCTGCTTCATAATTCATAATTCACCAACCTTATTTTCACGTAGATATAACATTCTGCTCGAATATTGGCAGCTAATGGTTGCAGCAATGCACAAACAGAAATAAAATACGCTATTTTAAATGAGTTAAAAAAAAAAATGACCCTTTGAATTTTAAAACCTTTTCTCCAAATAGTTTTTCTATTGAATGAATAATTCAATTGTAAATGGTTACCATTGGTATTGAACATTTTACACATCGATGGGTAGTACAAGAAAAATAATTACAATAAAAATAATTAGTACAATAAAAATAATTTACTTTTTAACTCCCGACGATGGTTCTGTTTTACACCTATTCCATCGATTTTATTCCACGTGACATTTTTTTCTCGCCTCTTCGATGAGCACTCGTTCCTTTTCATGGGACCTTCGAGTTTTGCGTTTGGCTAACGGCCCTGACCCTAACTTAATCGACTCTTTTTCTAACTGTTTCAGATCATGGACTATTCAGAGGAAGAATTGGATTACCTGTACAGTTACCTGTTCAGCGGCTCGTCGGAGGAAAACACAAAAAATCTACTCGACAACTTCTTTGCGCACCGTTTTGTGGAAGGCTTTCTCAGAGACGAAGATCTCAACGTTCCGCTTTTCCCCACTACAGTCCAACAAGCCAACCATGCCGTCGACTTGCAGTACGACTTGGACGGCATTGTCGTTCAGCTGCGTAATCTTGCTGCGTTGAAACAACGCCTCCACTACCTCTTTGTTGGCAAAATTAGCGGACCCAACCTTCAACACCACTGGCCCATTCTGAAGAAACACCTCCAACTGGAGAAGTACAACTCGGCCGGAATCTCTGCGCTTACCAAAACCTTCGGCAGCGTCTTGGCCTTTGTCGACAGCGGTCACTTTCTCAATGTGAGCGTCGTGTCGGGCGATCACACCAACCCTCATCCGGTTTTCCTGTCGGAGAACGCGGCAAGAGCGAACGCGGTGAGCGCCATAAACACGGTCTTCGACGCGTTTGCGGAGAAAGTCAAAAATCTGCCCCCTGAACAGAAACAAAGACCATCACTCATGAAAAGCAATGCCAACAACCTAGGACGGATGAATGTCCTGAAGCAGGATCAACGTTTCGTTCTTCAAGTGTTCGCAGAGGCACTCGCAGAGGTCAACACGGACCCGAGTCAAGCCATCGTTTTGTCCTTGACCAAATTTGGACAGAAGGACCCCGACCCAATCGACATCGCCTCACTGGTCGACATCACCGGCGTCGAGTCCGTTTCCGTTCATGCCGCCTGCACCCTCCGTCCAAAGGACTACAGGATGGACATGCTCTGGTCACGACATGGGCTACAGCAAGTCGTCGGACACCGAGGAAGTTTGTATGCGACGTACGGAATTCCGGAAGCCGCCAACTTCCAGTCTAACGTCGACCAATACCCGATGACGATCGAGCGGCAGCTGAAACTCGTCTTCAGCGGTGCGAAACCGGTTTCGGACATCACCTTCGTGCAGCTCTACGCCGCAACTCCTCACACTCATATGGTGTTCACACCCAAGCACCCCGTCAGTCGGATCGTCGCCACGTGCGGCCTGAATAATCCAAACCACACTCGAACCCTGCTGAAACAAGCCAAGGACTACGTAGAACACATGGAGGACCTAACCAGGAAAACCAGATGCCGCACCCACGCGAGAATGGAGGCAGTGTTTCTGTTGACGGAACGAATCCCGGAAAGGTTGGTGGCGCGTGACTTTTACAGCGAGACTGACATTTTCCACCTGCTTGAAGACTTTCCCATGGTCCTCGTCTTTAAAGACAACCCGCAGTCGTTGGGACTGCGCCACGTGGTCCATCCTGTCGCTGATCACCTCACCCGCACTCTCGTGGCCCTGCTGTCGGAGTGCAAAGAACAGGGAGGTTACGCCAACAGTTGGACCGCCTTCCAACTGGAGCTCGCTCTCGAAGAGCTTTTCTACGGTAAGCCGTACCACAGGCCTTCCAAAGCCTTCTCTGTCAGCCTGGGCACTAGCGCCACCGACCCTAACAGCTTGACCAAACAAAGAGGCTTTCTCGGGCTATCTCCCGTGGGAAGCGCCAGCGTGGGAGAATCTCCACCTCCACTGGACACGTGGTTTAAAGACCCGATTCAGCAAACGAGGGTTTTGAGAATCTTCCCGCTGACCGACGCGCTTCAAGCAGACCCCTCGGTCATCGGGGAAAGCTTAGTGCAAGTCCTTTTAAAAGACTTGCACGAACGCAACGACCGCATCCCCACGCACGCTCTCAAAGAAGCCACGCCGCCCATGTTCGGCAAGCTCGTCGGCTGCAGGACGGTGACCGATTTCAGCAGGGACCTCGCCGAACGGAACGCTTTCAAATACCCGCATACGTTCGGAAGGGCGATCCAACTCGTTCGCGCGGCGGGTCACGACGTGCAGCGCTGTCTGGAGCTGGGTCTGTCGCAGCTCAAGTTGTTCCCGTCCATTGTCTTTTGGGACGAAAACCGAAATGTGAAGGCCAAATGGAACAAGAAGGATTACGTCGAGCTGTACGGCCAAAACGACCCGGCGTCCAACGAAGCTCAGGCGGCCGCCCTAATGGGAGACGTGTGCAGCAACCTTGAAAAGAAACAACTGACCTACTCCAAGACCCTGCTAAGGTACCGAGAGGGTGGCATGCCGTGGATGAACCTGTGTCTCAGACGGCTTCCAGAAAACCTGGAGAAAGACAGGAAAGTCACAGCCTTAACCTTTCTTAGTGCCATTGCCCTCATCCAAAACGGGGACTTTGTCTCTTTTTCATCACTCGGCACACTGCTGTCTGAACTGCCGGTGACCCAAAAGCGGCTACAGCAGGCCCAGCTCCTTTCTCACCTAACCCTGCTGAACTCGCCACGCGTCCACAGGCTTCACGACTCCGTTCCGTACAAGGTGGCCCACCTTCTGCTGCAAGCAAAAAAGCGCCCTCCTCCTCCTCCTCCTCCTCCAAGGCCGCAGCCGTCCCCTGAGCACGTTGAACCAGCGCAAGAAGAGGATCAGCTGATCGAAAGAGTCAGCACATCCACCGTTCCGGCAAACGTCACGGGTAGATGGACCGATGCGGAATTGACTCTGGTCCAGGCTGATCCTCATCTTACGCACCAGGAGGCGTACAAGACGTACCTGGCCTCGTGTCGAGAGACGGGCCTCCAGACGAGAACGTTTCAGGCCTTCAAGAAAAAAAGACAGAGACAACGCTAGGTAAGTCGCTAACCCCCCCCACCCCACACACACACACACACACACATTTCATTGATATCAAAAAACTCATGTTCTTGTAATTCATGTTAATCCACAACTTCCTCCTCCTCACGCAGAAGCATACAAAACTAACCTGGCCACGTTTCCGGAGATGGGCATCCCAGCGAGACCATTTCAGTCGTTCCAAAAAAGGAGGACCCGGACTTGGTCGGGTAAGGTGTTTTTTATGTGTTTGTTTTCTTCCTCTCCCCTCGCTTACTTAGCTTTGATATCTCACTGTGTAGCTTTCATGTCTTACAGATGGTCGCGACTACTCACTTCAGTTCGTGCACGTCTTCTCGCCCCTGGTCCTGGTGGTTTCCTTAAAATGCACAGTATTATATTTCAGAGCACTTTCCCCTTACCCTATTCTTTATACCCTGCGTTTATTCTGACCCTATCTATTCTATCCTATCACGTTCAATAAATTTCAGAGTTACACAAGAACACGTGTGTTTGTGTTTTGTTTTTGTTTTTTGGTGAAATATTACTGCAAGTTAACCCCACAGGTACACCTCAACATATTCACTCGTGCAATAGGATAAT